>WBZZ01000846.1:0-34027 GCA_019918135.1 Paulinella micropora
CATTTCCCCTCCCCTGCTTTCCGCCCGACCCCTCTTTCGTCCCTGCTTGCACCCCTTCCCCCCCCCCCCTCCCGTGCTTTGCGCCCTCTCCCCCCCCCCCCCCCTCGTACACCCTTTGTACCGAAGCTTAAAAGGAATTGTAATTTGTGTAGTTTCATGGCCACGCTACGCTTGCAGTCTTCGCGGTTCCATCCTTACCAGCGTGGTCGGAACGGGCGTGCAGCGGCGCACTCTAGAAACCAAGACATTCTGCGCTCGTTCCTGGTGGATCGTGTGCCCTTGCTCTTCGGAAACACAGGTGGAAACCTAAGTAACCTAGCCGCCGACTTTCCTGCCTCGTTAGGCCATATCCTGTACAATTGCAGAAAGGGCGGGGCCCTCTTGATAGATCAGGGCGCAAACGCCGGGTTTTTAGTTTTCGGGCCCGGCAGGGTGGGCGCAGAAGTGCTGGCACAGCTCGCGGACGGGGGCCGGTACAGCATTACCTTGCGAGAAGCCAGTACCAAGGCACAGAAACACCGGCTGCTCAACCAGCCGCACCTAGAGATATCAGGCGAGCCCCCGCCCCAGAGCGAGCTGTTTTCCTGGGCAGAGATCACTCCTCCGGTATCAGATTTCGTGTACGCGCTACGTAAATTCCGCGCAGAAGGTAATGTCTGGGAATTCTTTAAGCCGGACCAAGCAGTGGAGGTCGACATACCCGAACGTTTCAGGCTCGTCCTAGAACGCTTAGCCATGTTTGCCTGCGTAGCCGTCCATCTGCAAGAGGATACGCAGGACGGCGAGGCACAAAAAAGGGTCTGGGAAGCACAGCGCCCGTCCGTGAAGGTTGTGCTGATGGATTCGATCCTGCCCGAGTGCTGCAGCAGGAGTGCCTGCATCGTGATCAGCTCTGTCTGCGCAGTGAGCGGCGCGCGTGCCGCCGGGGTCATGGAGAGCTGTGGCCGGATCCTGACCGCTTTCAAGGCCAGCAATGTGAATACCTGGCTAGACTTGGAAAAGAACCACCTGGCTATCCAATTTCTGTTGCCACTAGAGGAGACTGACGACGGCGAAAAGAGCGGGAAAGAGCAGGAGCTGAGGACGCGCTGTTCAAGCAGGCCCGCCCAGTTACACAAAGTATTAGAATGAGAACCGGGGTTTTTTGCGGTCTAAACCCCCCCCCCCCCCCCCAAAAAAAAGCAACAGACACCACCTTTTTCTTTCCTCGAGGTCTGCCTCTTTTTTTTGTTGGCCCTCTCGTAGAAGCTACCTCCCCTCCCCCCCGAAGCCCTCTCTCTCTCTCTCCCTCCCTCCCCCCCCCCCCCAAACTCTGGCCGAACTCTTGCCCGTTTTTTTTTCTTGGGGGGGAGGGAGGGAAAACGGGGGGTCTGGTGCGCAAATCGGCAGGAAAAAAAACGACTACGGGAAAGAACAAACCTAGGCAAACGAAAAAGAAGTCCTCTACCAAACGATAAAGAAAAAAATAATCAGTAAAAAATCACTCTCGCTAAACTTCTTTCTCTTTTCCACCCCGCCTCCCCCCCTTTGCTCCACTTCTCAAGTGTGCGGCGAGAAGGCAAAAAAAAGAAAAGCCAAAGGAGAGCTCACACGGTATGTGTCACTGCCGTAGACTCAAGGTACAGCCAGTGCTGTTCAGTTTCGCGGTCCTGGCCTTGGTAGCGCATGCCTCGATCTTGGGCCGGCAAATAGCCCGCAGCAAGCATGCGGATACTAGCGTCCTGGCCCTGTCCCTAGCGCTGCAAATCATCAGCCTGGCGGGGTTATGTGTCTTAGTAGCGCACGCGCTGCTGCCCCACTGGGAGGGCTTCCAGGTTTACAGGTGGCTAGAGGCGGTGTTCTGCGCTCCGCTGCTGCTGGTGCTGCTGTTATTCCAGGCCGGGGAACGCGGGGTTGGCGCGCTTGTTCTCAGCATCGGGCTGTGCCAGCTGGCTATCTTCCTGAGCAGCATCATACCGATGGCGTTTGTCAGAGATTTCCAAGTGCTTGAACATCGGCTGCCACACCACGGAGCGCTCTGCTGCTTGCTCAGGCCGCGGCGAGCCGCTGTAATCGGGAGGGCGGAGGAGACTAAAGAATTAGTATCGAACGCGCGATCCGAGGACGAACGAAGCCTCGTGTTGCTGACCATCGCGTTGCAGAACTTTTGGTTCCTAGCGCTCTACGCCAGAAGCTGTGGAAATCAAGAAGCTGTGGAATTCAAACCCAGAATATCCACACCCTGTGTATCTTTGCCGCAAAGCTTGCTCACTAGCGCGAGCACATCTGATCGGACTTTATGATCAGAATTTGCTAACTTGCCTGGTCATGCTGGAAGATTATCTACAACAACGCATGGAGCCTGAAGCCAAACAACGCTTGGAAGACTCAGTCCAAAAATGCTTGAAAGGCCTAAGAGGCGAGCTGTACAAAATGCAGCCCGAGGAAGCCAAGACATCCGCGCCTCCCAGCGAAGATTACCTGCTCAACTTGTTCTGGCCTGTGGCACGGCTTGTTGATTACATGCAACGAAACGCGGACACCGAGCCTGACGACGGGTCGATACTCCGGGCCAAAGATGGCGATGAAGACCGTGCGGGTTTGCGAGAATTCATGGAAGGCAAATCGGTCCTATCGGACTCATCCGACGCCCAATTCAACCTGCTGCGGGTTGTCGACAATGGTGTCATCAGGAGGCAACTCTGCAACCGAATGACGAAAACGCTGCTCGACGACTACTGGGGTCATCACGTAATCGACGTCTTGGAGAAAACCTTTGGGGAACCCGCAATGAAGGAGCTGAAGAAACAAATTCGCAACAAGCGCCTTGATGACGAAGACGGTGTTGGCGACGGTGCAAGCAACGCGTGGATTGATTACTTTGAATTCCACGAACTAGGCATATATCCGGACGCCCCGCCCGCAGACTACAACTTGAAAGGAAAGGAGATGGAGATAGTCTTCCTGTACAAAGCGTATGTCTTGTCACTTGTCACCACGGACCTCGAGGATTACTCGGGCCAATTCGACTCATGCTTGGCCTGGGAGTACGTCTGGGAGTATTTTCGGTTTCGGGGTGTTAACTCCGCCGCAAGGGACCAGAGCTTAGCCTTCGTATCTAGAGATTATTTCTTGTCTGCGGCAGAGCCTTTGCTGCACTACGCCGACTGCATCGGTTCCAAGAACGGGGTCATCACGATCTTGCGCCAGCTTCCCGAGGTCAAAAGGCTTTGCGGCACGTGTTTCAGGTCGCAAAATGTATTGAGAGAAATAGAACGAGAGTATCCTAAAGACTTAGCAGGCCTCATCATCGACGAACTGTATCCTACGAGAATACAACGAAAAGAAGAGCAGCGAAAAGAGAAGCGGCGCACTGCAAAAAAACCCCCTCGCACGTAACTAACGAGAACACCTGTCGCTTGTAACTAGACAAGGTGTACGGTCGGCCTAAGCTGGCACGGAAACGGGGGGGGGGGGGGCAGAGCGCGTTTAAACTAAAGAACGGTTTGGTTTATCGTTGCTCATTCTTGTTTTCTTAGATTACTTTAATTGGCACGTGGGATCAAGGCGATAGGGTTGCGAGCACCCCAAAGCCCAACTAGCAGATTTATAGCTAATTAAAGAGAGACTTTGTTTTTCTGTCTGCAACCAAATTTATGGAAGATGCAAACACCTTGACAGAACATGCCGGCGACAGAAGAAAAAAATGCGTGTTAATTACTCAAAGGCGGACGAGTTGGGCCGCAGAATAGTTTCGTTGCTCGGTTGTTTTTGCATTCTACCGACCTCGGGCACACCCTCTCCCGAACCAGAGAGCCTAGCCGTGGCCGTGCGGACGATGGTCCCCATGAACGTATTGACGTCCTCTATCTGGAGAGTGGTTCTCTGTTCCGTCTGCGTGTTAAAGTACCTTTTTCGAGCAAAATAATACGACCCGGAATCTGGCGGATCTTCTTCCAGAAAACTACAACGCGCTGCGGCCGCTGGGAGCCAAGACAGATTGCTCATTTTTTCGGGCAGCCTCATACCTTTTCTGTAAGTGAACACTGTATGTAGATAGTGTAAGGCCTGCAGCGCAGGGCTGCCATGGTATCCTACAGAGCCTACGCTTTCGAACCACCAATGCACGCACCGATGAAAGGTCTTTTGGCCCTCTGTTCCTAGCAGATTCACGACATAGGCGCCGACTCTACGAAGCAGATCGCGCGGGAGGACGTCAATGGAGGAGGCCAAGAGGTTCAACGCGTTTGATAGCTTGACAGTGGTTACGACTTTGGGTGCGTTGGTTTTCTGTGACACACGCCGTACCAGCAAGCAGTAGAATGGGTCTATGTCGATTAACAGGAAGTTTGGCTTGTGGTTTTTTGGGTCCAGGGTCAACACTATGTTCGCTGGTTTAAGGTCGCTGTGTACTATCCTGTACAAGGCGAGCTGTTCCATCGCGTCTTTGAGGAATTTATCGAAGGCCTCCACTACGTCTTTGGTCCTGTCTTCTGTTAGCCACGTTTTGAAGGCACGAGACTCCAAATCCATGGATACGTTGTTGTCGATGGGCCCGGGGACAAAGTCCATGACCATCCACTTGTCGGCAGAGCCGGCGACCTGCAAGCAACCGTAAACCACCGGAGCTAGTGCCTTCTTCGCTACGCAATGTTGCAATTGCAGGTAATCTACAATCTTGGATTCGTACGACCCTGTTGTTCCCGGCCAGGGTTTTTCTTGTGCACCGAGTATGCGCTTGAATAGTAGCTCTCCCCAGAAAACTCGTATGTCCACAGTCAGCTCCGTCGACTTGTTAAATTCACTCTCTTCTATCTCCCAGCACGGTACCTCGGCTGGGAAAGTGGACATGAAAGCCTTTTCGATGGTGTCTCTCATGTCTTCCTGTATCACGGCGGCACGGATGTCATACAAAGTGCAGTCCTGCACGGTCTCGCGAAAGGGAACCCAACGCAGGACCTTGCGATGAAAGTTCTCATGGTCGTTGGTAATATCTGTCACCACGCTGCCACACTTCTTGCATTCACGCGATGGCTTGTGCAGACCTAGCGATTCGTGCAGCGCCAGGCGCACTTGCGTACCGATTGGTAGCACGCACTCTCGATTTAATCCGGTAGGCTTCATGCCCTTTGCATTATAAATTATGCCCAAAAAAAGACATTTAATTTGTCGCTTTTTTTTTATTTTATCAGCAAACGTTGGCGGGCGGGAGAAAAGAAATTATCACTAAAAAACCAGCAGAAAGAAAGAGAGAAACGTGGCGGTCAAACAAAAAACTCGTGGTCGGCTGTCTGCAGCTGGTTCGCTACGGCCGGCCGGCGCAGGAACGTGGTCTGGTTCGTGACTTTCTCCATGTTCAGCGCCCACTGCCTGCGTTCTATAAAAGTGTCCAGCAACAGGATGCAGATCCGGACGTGCCGTTTCTGCCCCTTGCGGCAGGCCCTGCGCTCGGCCTGCAGCAGGTCGCCGCCGGACCACGTCAGCTGGAAGAAGAACACGTGGTTGGCCGCCTGCAAGTTTAGCCCCTGCCCGGCCGCGCGGATGCTCAGCACCGCCGCCCGGCAGCGCCGGTCGTCCTGGAACTGCGCTACCAGTTCCGCGCGCTTGGCCTGCGGCGTGGTGCCGTTGATGGCTACGAAGTACTTGTGCGGCCGGCGCTTGTGCGACCACACGGCCGTTAGCCACTGCTGCAGCAGCTCCCACGTGTCCTGGCTCTCGCAGAACAGCAGCACCTTGTGGGCCAAATGTCTGTCCCGCAGCAGGGGCTCGACCTCGCGCTCAAAGAACGCGTGTGACAGCCGCTGCTTGACCTTCTTGGACTCGTCGTAGCAGCGGCTGAACAGTAGCAGCCGCGAGAGCTCGGGCTGCGCGTCCTGGTGCCGCTGGAAACGCCGTCGTTTGGGTGGCGGCGGCGCCACAGATTGCGGCGGCAGCTCCAGCGGCAGGCCGCCGTACGACGACAGCACCGCCTCCGCCTCCTTCACGTCCACCACCTCCCGTGCGCCGAGCTGCGCCTCCAGGCTCGGCAGGCTGCTGACGTCGTGCCGCCACAGCGCGTCCAGCCGCTCCGCGTCCGCAGCCGCCGGCTTCAGGATGACCACCCGGCGCTCGTACGTGAATTCTTGCGCGCCGGCGGCCACGCCGTTCGCCGGCACCAGTTCGCCCTCCTCGGCGCTCGATGCCTCCCTGGTAAACAGGCAGAACTGCGCCAGCAGTTTGCACAGCTCCGCTAGGTTAGAGCTGCCAGCGGCGTCCAGCACGAACAGCGGCTTGCGCGCCGCGCGGTCGTAGCCCCGCTGCACCTGGCGCCCGGCGCAGTACCGCATCACGAACCGGCTGTACGTCAGCCCCCGCGCGCGCAGCCCGTCGGGGCACAACAGCGTCAGTTGCGGCCACAGCTGCACTGTGCGGTTGGCCGGCGTCCCCGTCAGGCACAGGCACATCGGCACGAGCGCTTGCTGGAACAGGCTGTGCGTCATCAGCGTTGTCTGCGAACGCATGTTCGTCAGCACGTGGCTTTCGTCTAGGATGGCGGCGCGCAACCCCGCTTGCAGCCTGCCCTGCTTGTACAGGCTCAGCGCCATCTGGTAAGACATCACGTAGATGAGCGCCCCGGGCACGGGAAACCTCTGTTGGCCGCTGCCGATCAGGCACAGGTGTGTGGTCTGCCCCGTTACCGCCTGGCCCTGGTACGCCTCGGGCCGGTGCCGCATGCCCAGCCAACGCTCTGCTTCCTTAATCCAGTGGCTGCAGTTACTGGTGGGGCTCAGGATCAGCGCGGGCAAACTCTCCTGGCGTGTGCGGCTCAGGGCTGTCAGCGCGATCGCCGTCTTGCCCGTGCCCGGGGCCAGCGCTAGCAACACTCGGCGGTGCTTGACGCAGTACTCGACCGCCTCCTCCTGGACACGGCTCAACCTGCGCCGGGGCATCCCTTGGTAGGGGCTATTCAAAAACAAAGGGAAACGGAGGAAATGGGGAAAACGGGCAAAATGGGGAAAACGGGCAAAGGTCAACGCGCGGCAAGAAGTAAAACCACCTTCCTTTCTGCTAGCTCCTTGCCTCTTCTCGCCTATTCCTTCCCCTTCCCCCGCCCTCTTGCCCCCCGCCCTCTTGCCCCCCGCCCTCTTGTCCCCCGCCCTCTTGTCCCCCCCCTCTTGCCCCCCCCCCCCCCCCGCATCCAGGTCCTCCTACTTCTCGTTTTTTTGTTTCCGTGTTGGCTGCGAGGCGCGGGGGGGGGGGGCGCACTACCGGCCAGAAAACAGAAAGGGGAGGGAAAGGTGGTTCGGGAGGGAGAAGGAAGGGGGAAAGGTGGGTCGGGAGGGTGAGGGAGGGAAAGGTGGGCGGAGGGTGCGGGGGGGGGGGGGGGGTTTAAGGGGCCAAGGAAACTACTTTCCCTGCCCAAACGCCGCGCCCTACTCTCTCTCTTCTCCCTACACCGGCAATTGGAGCCAAGGTTAGAGCGTAAGGGAATGGAGGGAAAACGCCGGGGTCGATTAGACAAAGCCTTTTTTGCTCCCTTTTGTTTTCTTCTCCGTTTTTTTTTGCTCTCCGGTTATTTGTATCCTTCGGTTCCGCCGCCCTCTTCTCTCTTCCCTCCCGCCCGTTCTCGTTCTTCGGTTTTGTCTGCTCCTGTGCCCCCCCTCCCTCGCCCTATATGTCTCTAAAAATGAGCGGCGATGGCAAAGTTGTCACGGTAGCCCAGAACCGGGCGACGCTTATTGAGAAGTTTGGGCTGCAACACGCCTTCCGGTGCCCAAAGTGCCGAACCCTAGTGCAAAAACCCAACCTAGACCCGAGGAAACTGCAATGCAGGGTCCTGCGCTGGCGGCCCTTTGCTTACTATGTCATCAACAACCACAAGAAGCCCGGCCAACGGGCTTGGCCGGACCATTTAGCAGCTCTGACAAAAAAGCAGCGCGACGGCAATTTCTTGGAACGGCAACTCAAGCAAGCCTTTCCCGAGGGCCTCGACTTCCTGGCCATCCGGCGCCGCGACTTGTATCGAATTTACAAGCCAGAAGAACTAACATCAAAGGCAGTAATAACAGACGCTAATGCTGGTGAAGTTCTGCTGTTGAAAGATCACAAGGTAGTGCTGAAGAGGCTGACCAAGCGCCACAAGCCCGCCAACCTGAAGAACCCTTTGCTAGGCGACCTAGTGGATTTCATCCAGTTGCAGTCGTACTTGTTCAGGCATGGCGAAATGGCGCCCAAGATCTACGGCTGCCTGCAAATCTGCCAGGACTCGGAAGAGATAGATGCAAAGGAACGCTTGGCCACCGACAGTGCCGGACAAAACGTCTATGTCATCATGGATTATATTGTGGGTACTAGCGCTGGTGGCCACGTTGACTTGGAGCACCTTCTGAAAAACAAGGTACCACAAGTGCCTGGTTTGAACCAAAAGATCATTGTCTTCTTCGACAAACTACTGAAACTTCTGTCCACCGCGGAGTTAGAATTTGCAGACTTCAAGCCCGCAAACGTGGCGTACCGTCTTTCTGACAAGCACCTCATGCTGCTGGACGCGGAGCCGTGCTATTGCCTCCGCATCCAGCCCGAAGCCAGATTTCCAGAAGAGGCACGACACACTTTTCTAAAGTTTTCGAACCTGGTCAGCATGCTGGCCAACAGCCTGAAATGGCTGCCAAAAGTTGTTACTCTGCATATGCTCAATTGCATTTACGACATACTCAGCCAACACCAGGATGCCCTCACGCGTTGTGCCCAATGGTGGTTCGACGTTGTTATGTCGTGCGGAGACAAGACAACCGACTTTGTGTACGGGGCCTGCACCACCGCCGCGTACTATCTACAACCGCTTTACCCAGCCAGGCTGGACAACCAAATTAGCCAATGGCTGCCTGAATTTACGGGGTCGTCTCTCGTCGTACCAACTGCTCGTTCAGGAATCTACAGGGTTAAGAACCTACAAGACGTGATGCAACAGGCGCGTAACAACACGCTGGAGGTTAAGGACGTGGAACAATTTGTGGTGGCCATAGTGCGCATAGCTGCGTTTAGGGCCAACGAGCCCTGACTCTCTCGCCCCCAAAGAAAAGACTTTATTTTTTTTGAAGAGAACCAAAAAAAAGGCAGGCTAAGCAAATAAAAAAAAGCTGTTTTTTTGCAGGGGTATTTGAAAGGGACAGACTAGCTAGAGTGTGTACACGACGTCGTGCTGGGCCCACAGCGTTATTGCCACAATGGCTAGTATGGTGGAAACGGAGCCCAGGCACAGAGCTGGCAGGTGCCAAGCACAGACCGCAGCCTTGGCACGACAAAACAACAGCACCAACGCTAGGTTGGTGGCTAGCAGGAGCAGAGCACCGAGGCCCAAGCCGCCCACGGTGGCGTGGCCCGTGGTGCACACCACCACGGGCGTGTAGTTAAGACTGCAGGCCGAGGGCCCCCGGCACTGGACCTCCAAGCCCAGCACAGCGCGCTCCCAGTCCTGTTGCCGCAGCCACACGCGGCTCCTGACAAAGGTGAAGCCGTCGTACGACACCTCCCGGGCCGCGCGCGTCTTTGGTCCGAAGTAGTGCCACCGTAGATTCTCCCGGTTGTACTCCGGTGTGAGAGCGCCCACGAGCCGGACGAACGGGCAGTCCGGGAAACTAACAAAGGGCTGGACCGAGAACGCCATGGCGCGCTGGTGCGGCGGCAACGCGAGTTTGTGCGTCAGGTTGTGCTGGCTCTGCCAGTAGTCCTTGATGACTGCCACGTGCGACCCGTCGGAAGAGGCCGCTGTTGCACGGAAAAGCAATAGCATCGCCAAAAGAATTCTTTTTAATGTATTTTCGCTCTCTCACTTTGGTGAGGGCGGGCGGGAAATGGGCAGATTGTTGGTTGGAAATTGCACAGGGCGGCCTTCCCATTTCCCGCCCTTTGTTTTAACATTTATTTGGTTGGGACGGAGGGGGCTTTTTTTGGCACCTTCTCCAAGATGACCATCCGCACCCATGAACCCGGCCCTGCCGCCAATCTCAGTACCTCCTCAAAGTTCTCGACTTTTGTCACTACGGTATCATTAGCGTTCCACCAATCGTCATTTCTCCTGCGGAGCGCAGTGTAATGGCCGCCTTGGAGGCCGCCATGATGCACCAGGATAGCCAGAACCCGAAACGTGATTTCTTCTGCCTGTGCTGGATTATCTTTTTTGCCAAGAGTGTACGTGACCGTGAATTCCTCCGCCGTGAACGGGGGGTTAATGCGTCTCTTGCCTGGGTTAAACCAGACCATCGCGTATTTCGCGGTGCGTTGGTCTCTTGGGCAGAGCATACCAACCCCGAGCTCTACTAAGCCCGTGCAAGTCGATTTGTCGTCATAGTCGTTGTGCCGCACCGGTTTCTGGTTGTCTTTTCTTGCCATACTTTGCGTAGACACAAGTTGCGTGAAAAGTTCTTTTAGGTCCTGCTCTCTTGTTTGGCACGTTACGCTGAGAGGGCCGCAGTGCGCGTCGTCGCCAGTCAGGGCCGGCCAGCTGTCAACTGTTTTGGGGAGTGGTTTTCTACAATCTTTACATTCATAAAAGATGAAACCACGAAACCAGAGTTGCTCCGAATTCTGCATTGAAGCATGATTTCTGGTATTGCCTTTTAATTGCTCTTGCATCTTCTGCCAGATGAAGAGCAAGGTTTGCTCCGGGTCATCGGGGTTACGTTGGTGCCGGGATGCCTCTTCTAGGCACTTGAAATCAACGTCCTCCTCTGCAGGAACCTGTGTGTCGCCCTGGACATAATCGCTCAAATTCGAAATGGCACAGGCCACGCAATCCTGAATCTTGCACTTTCTTGTCTCGCCAGGAACCACACGCGTAGCAAAAACGCAGCTCATGCACTGCATCAGCGCGCGGATGTAGCACGAATTGACGCTCCCGCGGAGGCCACGCTGCCTCGGCGGCGGCGGCGCTGGGCTCTTGGTCCTGCACAGACAGCAGCGTGCAAAAGAAAGGGTACATAGAGGTGCGCAAAGCATTTGGAAGAAAACAAGCCTCGCGGACCTAGAGCTTTCGGGCCGGTCGCGCCGACGGGGCCGGTCGCGCCGATCGCGCGCGCGATTAACTTTTGTACCAGCGTTTGCATAACCAGGGACCACGAAACGTCGTCGCTGCTCTTGGGCTTTCTGACGACGTCGGCTTTGAGCGGTGCCCGGATCTGTGGGCTACAACCTCCCGAGTCCGGAAGCATCCTTTGCCTGAGGGCTTTAGTCATGTCAAGGGCGTCCTGCAGGGAATGCCTAGCCCTGGCATTATTCTTCAGCACGTCCTGCACGAGGCCGAACACGGTGCCGCTTGTGGCCAGAGCGCCCTGGAAAACACGTACCTCCAGATCGAGTTCGTTTAGGCTGCTGACTTTGTCGGGGTCCTGTGCCATCCCCGTCAAGTCACTGACGTACGACATGTTGCTGGTGTTGGCGGGGCACGGACAATCGAAGTAGCTAAAGGCCGTGGCCAGGGCCGTGTACCAGGGCGGGTACGGATCCTTGTCCAGCGCAAAGTTCAGGATGTAAAGCTTCACGACCTTGGCCCAGTTCTTGTAAATAAATTTCAGGGTCTTAAGGAAAGGGTCGTACAGATGCTCAGAGTCTCTGTTGATTTCAGAAACAAAGACGCATTTGGAGGATTTGCAGGCGGCGGAACGAACGTGCAGCCTCCTAAAGTCCTTGGCGAACTTGACGACCTCATCTGCTCCGTCTGGTGCAGCCATGTTTTTTTCCCGCTGCCCCGGCTAATTCGTTTGAAGCCTGGTAATTCTTTTTTTTTACTTGTACATTTATTAATAAGAAATACAAATATCCCCAAGCCGCGCACTCCTTTTTCGGGGTGCCAGCACGGGAAGGACTCTTTGGACGGGACGAGCGAGGGGGGGGGGGGAGGGGATGGTTTTGGAGAGAAATACAGGGGAGGGGGGGGGAGCAAAAAAAAGAGTGCGCGGCTTGGGATGTTTGAAGGGGGAGTAGGCGGGGGTAATATGATGACGGACCGAGAGAGAGAGAGAAAAGGGCGACGGCAAAAGTCATTGTGTCGTGGGGAGGGGCCAGCCGGTCAGGCCCGCTAGGCGCGCGGCCACTACCGCGTACAGCACCCCGTTACAACGCGCGGTCCCGAGCGCCCACCGCAGCACTCTGACCGACTTGTCCACGGGGTCGCGCCGGCGCTTGGCCAGCCAGCTTAGCACGTAAAGCGTGAGGTGCCTGGGGCCGCGCAGGCGCAGGGCCTCACGCAAGGTCCGCACGGGCTTCTGGGCGTCGCCGGAGAGGTGCGCAAGCAGCTCCTGCTCCTGTTCGGGCCTGTTCATCCCGAGCGCGACGCGCAGCCTGTCGGTGTCCGTGCCTGTAAAGCACACAGCTGGCTCGCGCGCCACCTCGCACAGGACGGCCTTCTCCGGCAGGCTCAACTGCGACAGCGCGTAAAGGCGCCAGTAGCGGCCGCCGTCACTGCCAAGCCCCTCGATGAAGAAGCAGACCGCCAGGCGCCAGGCCTTCCAGAACCTGTTCGCGTCCCAACCGCTCAGCTGGGACGTTGCCGCCGTCAGCGCGTCGGGGCTGACGGACGCCACGTAGGCTACCAGCGCGTCCCCGTAGTCGGGGCCCGGCTTCAGCTTGGACAGGCAGCCCAGGTCCAGGTCGCCCAGCAGCACCCTGTTGACGACGTTCTGTTCATTCACGTCTAGCAGGATGTTGGAGGGTTTGGCGTCGTGGAAGAACCACCGCAGCCTGCTCAGGGCCCTGAGACGGCTAAGGACTGGCTCCAGCACCTGTGTGCACAAGTCCGCGCTCTTCAGCGTGCAGGAATCCAGAAACTTTTGCAGATCCGTATCCAGCCGCTCCAGCACCAGGGCCGAGAAGCCGTTCCAGCGGGCGAGGTCGTTGCCGGAGCGCCTGAAGTGCGCGCACGTGCGCGCGATCGCGGCCCGCAGGTCCCGCTGTTGGCATTTGTAGCTGAACAACGTCGCGGCGTTCAGGCCCAGCTTGGACACCAGCTGGCAGCCGACGCCGTGCTGGGCGCCGATTCTCAGGCCCTTCTCCTGCTCCCCGTCGGGGTCGAACGTCAGCTTAACGGCGATGCCGCACCCCCGCTGGCCGAACACAGTGCCGTACGAGCCGGCGCCCAGCTCCGTCGAGTCCGCCAGCATGTCCAGCAGCTCCCGTGTCTGTTGTGCGTTTAGCCACGGCTCACACTCGGGCCGCTGCCGCAGTTGCGAAGACAGCCTGTTCCACCACGCCTGCATGTCCGAGAGGCTTTGGAGAGAGAGAAAAAGAGATTGGGGGGGGGGGAAGGTTGTGGAGAAGCAATGGGGGGGGGGGGGGGGGTAGAGCAAGGCGTTGTCTTTTCTGAGAAAGGGAACACCACCCCTCCGTCCGGGGGTCTGGCGGCTGCGGCCCCCCCCCCCCGGGACGGAGAAAAGACAACACCACGGGGGGGGGGGCCACAGTCATCCCCCCCTCCCGCGTGCTCGTTGGCTCCTAGCACCCGGCACTGCTGTGCACAAGAAAAAAAAGGGCCCGAAAGGAAACCTCCCAAGAAGAACTAGAAAAAAAGAGACAAGAGGTGGTTTCGGCCGAACCAAGTGGATTTGTTGCTTCCCTCCCCGCCGCCTTCTCTTTGTGGTCGATTTTTTTTTAGTGTGCCGTGCACTAAAATTTGCCAAAAAGAAATCACGGAGGCCTCGTAAATTTGTTAAGAACCCCAAAAAAAACGCCCCCGCCCAACAAAAAAAAAACACACAGCAACGACCGCGTGGCTTTTCTTTTTTCTCTAGCATGCAGCACGCGACCGCTGGTACTCAGCCATCTCCCAAAGCAGCAGCGGCGTCGGTTTCGGACTTGGAGGCCTTCGTTGAGACACAAGCGAGCGTGAATGCCCTGTTGGCACAGCAGTGCCAGGCGCAGGTCGTGTCGCTGAACTGGTTCGAACAAGAAACGCTCAGGCGCCTGCAAATGCTGGAAGCGCGCGTGTCCGGGCTGGAGGCCCTGGCGCTGCGCGCCCGCAGTGACCCCGCAGGCACGACCTCGTGAACCCGGTCAGTCCAAAGAAAAAAGAAAGAAACACAAGGCCCTCCCCGCTTTCTTTTAAAGTATGTATAAAAGCAAGGGCCGTTCAATAGCTCGCTAAGACAGTGGGCACGGTATTTTCTGTAAAAAGCGTAGTTTAATTAAAGAAAAACAAAACGCAGCTGATTCACTGGGCTTTCTTTTTTGCCTGGATTTCAGTCACCTAGGCCTCCGGGACGAGGCGAGCACAGCGCAATGCTGTTGTGGCCGTCCGGGTAACCAACAAGCATGAACACCTTGGGGGCGCAGCGGCCGTGAACGTGATATGCGAGGCTGTGGAGAATATTCTTTTCTTCTTCCGGGCTAGGTTTGCTTGGTACCAGCAGTGCCGCGGTCTGGATCTGGCTCGGGATTAGCACCCCGATGGACTTGATGTGGGCAGCACAAGCGGTGTCGTTCCTGGGCGGCCACAGAATGCCATAAAACGTGTTTGCTGCATCCGTGCAGCCATGCTTTTCCGCCTCGTTCGCTACTTGCTGCACGAAGAGCTGACGCACGTCCCGAGGATATGGTTGGGCCTGGACTGCACAGCTCGGGTGTTGCGTTTGGTGCTCTTTGTGGACCTCGAGCAAGCCATCAATTTCGTCTGCAACCATGATCGTTCGTGCGTACGTGATTTCGTCAACGATTTTGTAGGCAGTGGGGTCGGGCAGGCGTTCTTGCCAGTGCTGCTCAATCGTCTTTTTTACGACGTACGCGTACGAGGCCTGAAATTCTGCGAAATCTTTGCCCAGCCAAGCTTCTAGCCTTGCTTGGCGCATCCGCCGTAGTTATGGAAAGCTGCTTACCAAACCTGGCCACGACAACCTTGTAATTTCGCTCTACCAGGCCCTGCAAAGTTTGTAGCTCGGCTTTGACCTGGGGCCTGGCCTGGGTATAAGCGCACGGGTACTTGTCACAGTGCTCCTTCCCCAGCCTGCCGGTGGAGTCAACGTAGCCCGCAATATAGTTGACCAACTCCACGCCCAGTTGGCGCAGCACTCCGCGCTGACTAAGAGCACCTTTGGCCTGATCGTACAGCCGTTCGGCTTCGGCGTGCAGGAGCGCGAACATCACAAAAACCCGGAAGCAAGGCTGAAAACCATCCGCATCTTTTGCCGAACTATTGAGCACGTCGGTTTGTATTTCCTTAGTTGCGGAGAAGTCTGGGAAAGCGTCCTTGCACTTTGGCCAGCCTTCGTCGTCTTTCTCGAAGCCGCAGCTCTTACTTTTTGGCAGGGCAAGTGTACTAGCCATGACGTAACCAATGCCGCTAGACTTCGGGGCTGCTCCGCCGCCGCTTGGGGGCGTGGTGAGCGGTACTGAACCACTGTTTCTAAAGCTTGTGGTAGTTGAGCCTGCGACTGTGGCGGACACGTTGTTTGCAGGCTGAATGGTTACTAATGCACCGTTCAGGTTTAGCCCTGGATTTTTTGCATTCTCTGGCAAAGGCGCCCCCAGCAAGAACGTGTACAGGGTCTGGACGTAGACATCTAGGATCTGAATCGCAGCGTCGTCACAGAATTTGTGGACCTGTTGCAATTTCGCTTGGGCTTCGTGCAGGCTGCTGAAGAAATTGATGGTTTTGTCGTTTCTGTACAGAATCAGGACGCCGAGCCCGTACAGGCGCATGTTGGCCGCGCCCACTATCAATCCAGCTGAACCGTCGGACAAGGGAACCCGCGCAGTCGCCGCTCTAGTGCTGGCGGACTTCCCGCCCGCGGGCGCTAGGGCTCTGGCATTGACGCGCCACTCGCTTTGTGGGGGGTATTTTAGTTCATACACGGGCCGGCAGAACCGGGGCCCGCGATGTTCTCGGTCGATCCCCACGTCCCGCGGGTTCTTGTAATCGCGTGAACCCGGGTCATATCCAAAACTTAACCCGCAGCTCTCCGTAGTAGCCTTGGCTGGGTCTTGTATTTCGGCAGCGCGCGCGCGGCCCCCTCGTGCATCGCAGTCTGCGCATTCTGGCCCACGTGCAACGGGAAGGTCAGCCGTCTGAACAGATCAATGTCTGCAGCGCAGAACAGGCTTCTGGGCAGGGTCCACTTCGAGTCCCGGTGCTTAATAGCATTCACGTGGCATTTAGCAAATTCCTCCACCGTCGGCCAGATGTACACAAACGCATTCTCGTGGCGGCACGGCTGATTACAGCAAGGGTGCATCTTGTCGCGTTTCACCGCGTACAGATTCTCTGGTGCGCCGTCGACCCTGTGGCACACGCCGTAGAGCCCGTCCTTAGTGAAGCCGAGCGTTGCCGCCTCGATGATGTGCACTCGGAAGCCTTTGCACGCTAGGTCGGCCGCCGTGCGAGCGACGGCGCCCTCCGCGTCGAAGCCGACAATCACTACCTCGTCGACTCGCTGTGCCTGGAAGATTTCCGGCAGCGTATGTCCGTTGCATTCTACGGGAGTTATGCCGTCGTTCGCGTACACGGCCGACGTTTCGCCCAGGCCCGTCTGTTGTTCTTGTAGAAGAGCGTACAAGCGAGGGCGCCGCCCGCTTGTGGCGGAAAGACCGTCGTGAACTTGTCATCGTCGATGGCTACCGTGCCCGTGCCTGTCTTGGTGTAGGCGGCTTGTTGGGCAGGAGATTTGAGATAATTAAACTTTTTGTCTTGTTCCCAAGCATTGCCCTTTTCTTGCGGCACTTTGGCGGTTGGGCCGGTGGTGGCGCTCGTACAGTAAGGCTCTAGGTATTCCAGCACGTGGGAAACCATCTCAGCAGGCTGGCCGTAGGCCTTGTATTTTGGTTCCGTTATAGCCACAGGATTCTCAACTTTGTCAGGACTCCAGATGTATTTTACGCTGTCTTTTTGATCGGTGAGGCCTGACACTTGTGCTGGCGCTGGATTTGGCGCAGCGCCCTCGAACCAGGGCTGCTGTGGTGGAAACAGATCTAGCACAAACGTTGCGAGCTTGTAGGGCATAAGGCGTAGGGTTTGCTCGATAGCTAGCAGCCGGTCTACGCTTTTGCTAGGGTCGGTTTCAGAAACACGCGGGTGCTTTCCTGCACTGTCAAGATACACCGCTTGTGGAGTCATGACCAGAACACCTTGGCCGGCAGGCTTATGCACTGCATTGAAACACGCGACCCCTGCTATGCGCTGAGACATTGTTTACCTCTTTTTTGTATGGTTTTCTGTTCTTGTTGGCGAGAAGTCGAAGGGAAGGAAAAATTGACGGCGCCTTTGTTTCTACTCTTTTACTCTTTTTTAAACAAAAAATCTAAACCGTGCCTGTCCCGACTTTTTCTTGCCCACTTCTCTCTCGCCCCCCCCCCTTATTTTCTGCTTCTTTTTTTTTGTTTTCCAGCCTTTTGTCAAGCATCGCCCCCCCCCTCCTCCGCTCCCTTCGCGTCGATTTTTCGGTCTTTTTTTTTTCCAGTGGTTTCTCCCCTCCCGTCTACCCCCTGACCGCGAATGACAAGAGAGGTTTCCGACGGTCCATTGGCGCGGAAATGATGTGGTCGGCAAGGGAGGGGACGGCACCCCCCCGCGCGCTTTCCCCCCTCCCCTCTCTCACTCTCTTTTTCCTATCTTTCATGGCTCTCTCTCTCTGTATATATTTTTTTGGCTTTGTTTGCATTCCTCCGTTTCTGTCACGTACACGTCTAATTGTTTTTTTTTGCGAGGCCGTCATAAGCACCAGTCTGCTTTTTTTGTTCTAACAGACACAGACGAGAGGCGGGGGAGAGGGCTGTTCACGTCTGAGCGCCTGGGCTAGTACCCCCCGCCGTGAACAGCATGACCACCCGTGTTCTCTCGGACGATATCACCCGGCGTTGGCAATTCCTGTGCCGGTTGTACAGGTCCGGCTGCGCAAACAGGGGCCACTGCGCTAGTGCGAAGCCCAGCGCGGCCGCCAGCGCCAGCGCCTCGCTCCCGCGGCCGGCGCCCGCGGCGGCCACGGCGCACGACAGCGAGATGAGCAAACAAACCGCCGGCGCGAGCCTGGGCAGGCCGGCGGCCGGCGCGAGCGGCTCGTACGGCGGCTGCACGCGGATGGCCGACTTGTGCCACAGCCGCCGCGCCAAAACTATCGCGGCCCCCAGCGCCAGCGCCAGCGGTACCACGAGCCACGCCGCCACCACCGACTTCACGGCCGTCACTGTCATCACCGTGTAGGCCACTAGCAGCGCCAGGGCGCAGGCGCACTCCAGCAAGTCGCGGCCGGGGTCGTAGGCGCGCGCGAACAACAAGAGCACCACCGAAAACACGGCCGCCTCGCTCAGCGCCCAGCCCACGGCGGGTTGGCGGCCGCGCGCCCAGGGCAGCCAAAAAAAGATGGTCCACAGCATCGCGCGCAGCAGCGCCAGGCACGCCACCGTCCGCGGCCGGTCGGTGTTGAGCACCGCAGTGCTGCTGTAGCCCACGATCACGGCGGGCGGCGGGTCCTCCGTGATATTTGCAGCGCGACGTGGCGCGAGGCGTCGGAGGCGCAGCCACTGCTTGCAACACAGGGCCAACAGCACCAGCGCGTTGCCCCAGTGGAAAGCGAGCCAGCCCATCTTGCTCGCGTTCTCCCGTCCGGACGACATCTTGCCAACAGACAGCACAAATAAGAGCCTGGTCTCCCCAAACAAAATGGCCCGGCTTGCCAGTTACGACACAAAAAAAAGGGAGCGCGGGTGGGAGGGAAGGCAGAGACTCCCTGTTTTCCTTCCTCCACCCCCACCTTTTTCCCTCCGTTGGCGCGATCGGGGGGGGGGGAGGATTAGAAAAAGAAAACTACCAATCGTCCCTGGCAAAAGCCCCTTCCCCCACTCCGATCGCGCCCCGGTAAGGCCGTTTCTTTGCACAAAGTCAGTCACCTTTTCTTTTTTTCGCCCCCCGTATGGTCCGGTACTAGGCTGTTTTGCACTACCAAGTCACTTTTTTTGCTCCCGGTCGCTTCTTGCACGGCCGGTCCGCCTTCTCTCTCAGTGCCGGGAAACTTTTTTTTAAAAGCAAGTATGTCTTTTAATGCTCACGGCCCTTCTTCTTCTTCCCCTTCTTCATCTTCGTCCTCCCCGACTTTTGGTAGGTGATGTTTGACCTCGACGGGCTTTTGTTTGCTGTCGGTGTACTGGGGTTTGTTTTCGGCTAGCGGGACGATGTCAACTCCCGCGGCTCTCGGCTGCAACAACAAGAGCCACGTACTGGCCAGCAGGCCGAGCGTGGCCGAGAAGGCCAGCAGGCGCGCCCCTTTCATGTGCTCCGTGATCGCGCCCAGGGACCCAGCACACACGAACCGTACAGCACAGCGGCCACCTTGCCAATCAGCCAGCCCTTGGGCCGCCGCGGGGCCAGCGACGCGTACTGAGAGCCGGCTTTCTCCAGCAGCCGCCGGCAGCCGCGCTGTACGGCCGGAATGAGCAGCAGCGCGCGCGCGACGGGCGGCAGGGCCCAGGCCGCCGCCGCCGATCCCGCCGCCAGCGCCAGCGCCGCTGCCGACGTGTACATGACCGCGCAGCCCAGCGCCAGCGAAGTGGAATTCTGCAGGTACGGCTTGTCGTACAGGAACAGCCCGGCGCAGACAAACAGCAGCTCGCCGGCCGCCCATGGCTGGCTTGCGATTGGCTCGGAGCCCTCGTTGGTCCAGGGCAGCCAGAAGAACGCGTACCACACCGAGTAGTGCAGCAGAGCCGCTAACGCCACGGCCGCGCGGTATTCCGTGCGCACAAAACACGGCCGGCGCCACGCCGCGGCGGCTACGAGCAGCAGCGCGCTCGCGCTGTTGACGACGATCCACGCGATCATGTTCTTGTCGAGATTCTCGGCCTTGGGCAGCGCCCACTGCACGCGTTCGGTCCAGCTCATCTTTGTGGTCCGGATTTCTTTCTTTTTGTGTTTTGTGTTTTCCTCCTTTTTGGTGGGGGAAGGGAGAGGGAGGAAATGAGGAATTTGCTTTTTCTGGCCAGCAAGACTGCGCAAACGTGGAGAAGGGTGGGAGGGAGGGTTAGGAAGAAAAGCCAACTCGATTTCGTTACGAACGATCCTATCTCTCGGCGGCCCCCCCCCCCTCCCGCAAAGCTTCGCCCCTTGTTGGTAGAGACAAATCCTCCCCCCCCCCCCCCCCCCCCCCCTCTCTCTCACACACTCTCTCCTTGATCCGCGCGTCTGGTTTTGTGTGGGGGAGGCCGCGGCTGTATTCTTTTTTTTTGGTGTTTGGCTTCCCCCCCCCCCCCCCTGTATCATCCGTAGTCCATTAGAGCAGTAAAGCGGGCTAGGACACCCATTCCAGTTCTATATTTTATTTTCCTTTTACTTACCAGTTTAGCATCTGCCGTAGCATCAGCAGTTGTTTTCAATTCAGCCATATTATTCAAAAATGACACAGACGATTTTGTTTCTGTTTTTGTCCATATCCTAGTATTAATTGTATATGGAAAGATTTCTTGTAAAACTGGTGTTAATTGACCTACTACTGCTTCGCCAAAAGCGGTTTTTGAATTATTTGTTTCAACGTGTCCATCATATCCAACGCTGACATTTATAAATTCGCCGTCAGGATTTTCTGCGATTAAGTTTCTCTGATGAGACATTTGAGAATTTCACTTCGTGCTGACGCACTCTCGTTTATTCTCAAACGTCGTTTTACTATATTATACGAGAAAAAAATTATTTAATCTATTAATCTTTCACGATGTTTAGAGCAAGCGAAAATGAGCGAAGCGAATGAAAGCGATACTCATAAATATCAACTAATTGTAATCATATTTGCCTTAACCTGTACCTCCGCTGAGTAATGGCCACGGTGTAATGGTTGTAGGCAGCAGCCACAGTGATCGCAATAAACTCCCATCGTCGCTCAGTATCAAGACTTAAACCGCTGATTTCATTTTGGTCTTTGCTCCATAGCGGGCGGGTATTATCCCAAGCACCAACCCAGAGCCAATTGTATTTATACACATCGGGCGGGCGGATAGTGCTCCAACTCCAGTCGTTAGAGCAGCATCATCATGACGACGAGCAGAAATCACGGGCTCACGCAATAGACCTGAGCAGAGGCGGCAACGTTGTTACCAGCATCGGTAGCCGCACGAAAGGCTGTTCTAGTTGCTTCAACAGCACTGATATTAATCAAGCCGTTAGCATTACACTTTTGGAGCATACAGCCATAGCCACTAGCATCACCGTGGTTAGGAAGGTCTAGGAAATCCTTCAAACTCATTTCTGGTTTCCACAGCATCTTAGTTACCATTCTGAGATGGTTAAGGTCGCACAGATAAACACCGCTACGGGTCTGAAGTTGTATCTGGCTAACTTGTGAAAGGCAGTCCATAAAAATTCTAGAATAAACATCGGCACCAGCCGCTTTCATAGTATAAGTAAAACTCAAATAAGACCGAGCGAGATTAAAAGGTCTGCTAATAAGGTCAAAACTTCGTTCTTGTCCGCCAGCAGTGGTGACTTCAAATGTTCCAGAACCCTCACGAGGGGCGAGTTTATTCAAACGATAAGAAGCACTGATGTAGTCAGTTCTAGAAAAGTCTAGTTCGCCGCCGTGTTGAGTTGGCATTTTGTTTTAGGTTTTTTTTGGCAGTTGTTTATCTCAAAACTTGTTTTGAGATTATTAACTAATTCACTGGAATATATTTATAGAAAAAATAAATAATTCTAAAATTAAATTAATTAACGGGTTTTTAACAAATTGAAAAATGATGTAAATAAATTAAAATAATTTGTCTCTCTGTAAATAAACAATGTCATAACAATACCTAACCATTAAGATTTATAGCCTGATCGTTTTCGTCTGTAAGATAAAACCTATATACATTATTTGAACTGGTTGATAATTTCTTACCATACTCAGACCCACTTCCGTCATATATAATGGCTCCAAATGGAATTTCGTTGGCAGTGTATATTTCTTGTAGCACGTGATTATCTCCTTCCCCACTAAGTCTGATTCAAGATACAGAGTTTTTTCACCAGTTAGAATAATTACATTTGGTGATTTAATAAAATCATTAGCGAAGAAATATGTAGAATTTCTATCAAACCCATAACCTCGTGAATACGGGTATCATCATCAAATATAAACCGCGGTTGAATTCCCTTATTCTCTGACACACTGAATGTTAATTTGCCATCCTCTGCGTCTATGTTGGTATTATTACTGGATACAACATAAGTATAATTATTTGGGCTGTCTGCGGTTAGCACCTCCGACAACTTATTTTTTAGATTGTTCATTGTGTAGTTTCCCTCAGGTATCGTAATTAAAGCCTCATACCCGTCTTCGCTAAGAGTAAAAGTATTATATGATGCCACAGAGTAATACGACTTCGGCACATATATATGAAGTATTTTACAATGTGTGGGATTGTCTAGTGATTTTAAGTTTAATTCGTGTGTAAAATCCGAGTCTGTGCATGTTATTCGGTTTTGCTGTTGATATAGTAAATACCCGAACTTCTTCCTCCCTTATAGTCCATGATATAGATATTTTTAGAAATAGCGCTTTCGTTTCACTCTCGCTTTATTCTAAAACATCGTTTTTTTATTTTGGAAAAAAATTAAATGGAATACGATATTTGTAAAACACACGAAAATGAGTGAAACGAATGAGAGTGTGGATTTACGAATATCTTTTATAAAAATATTATTCTTTTATGAGCAAGCGAAAATGAGCGTAGCGAATGAAAGCGATGCTCATAAATAGGTGTCAAAGCCATACCCGTTCTGTGCTTTTAATTTTTCCGCTTCTTCTTCTTTAAAGTCTCTATAACCGCTAGCAAACTTAAACCTGTTGCCTTTCGCTCGCTCCATTAAAAATCTCATACTATGCCAACCGCACGTGTCTGAGGTGTTTGATTGTTGTTTTACTTGATTAACCTTCATTAATAAATAACTATCGGGGTGGCTTTTGTCTATTAGTTGTTTCATTTGTTGTTGAAAGTCTTCCGTTGGCTCGTAAAGTGCTAAAGGGTCATACACTTCAACACTCCTGTCTTTATCTAGACTTATCCATACTGCTATCCAATGAGACCCCGCTTGTTTGTGATTGTCCAAATTCATGATAAATCCGTATCGTTTTCTGCTTCCTGGTTTCAACTTGTTGATTTCATCACTAGCTATTGCTCCGAGATACCATCCATATTTTTTCATTATGTCGTCTATTTCATTAGTCATTAAACCGCGACCCTCTCCTTGTAAGGGGACTTGCTCTGGCGGCTCTTGCTGTTGTTGCTGTGGCTGATATTCATCAACTACACTCATTCGTTTCACTCATTGTCGCTTGTTGATGAACATCGTCTATGGTTTTTTCAATATTACTCGCCCATCGATGTTTACGAACCGCTTGGTAGTCGCAGACGGGAGAGTGGGTTCGTAAATATCATTATTTAAATCATTTGAAACTTGTTTATCTACATTTAGGTCTATAGTCATTTTGCTAGTTAGAGTTTTTACAAAGTCCTTTTTATTCATTGTGTGCCGCCAATCATTGCGGGATAGATATTTTTTAAATTATTTTTATTGAAAATACCTTTATCAATTAATTCTTCTAATGTCTTCGCTCCTGTCCCTTTTTGTTTATGATCTCCAATATTTTATACCCCATAAACTCTTCATATCTAGCATAATCCGCTACTTTTCTTTTTACGTTTTCCTTTTCATTTCCAACATCAATATTAAACCTTTTAATCATGTCAATAATCCACTTTGCAGTGTCTTTGTAATTTAATTTTTTATGACTATCACTATCCAGTCTCTTTTTGAAAGCCTTTGCTAACTCTTTTATAGTAATGTTTGGGTGATAAGTTTTTGAAAATGCAGAGATTAAAAATTGATTAATTTGTAAATTTTCAAAATGCTTACCCTTTTCTTCTGCTCTCTTTTCTTCCTTTTCAAGTTTTTCTTTATATTCTTTTGCTAACTTTTTCTGTTCCTCTAAAGATGACGCTGTGGCTATAGCCGTCTGAATATCTTGACTGGCTTTTTTGTAAGTCTTTACGACTCATCTTTTTTATGAACTTATCTGTATATCCTGCTGATTTCAGTGTTTCAATACTTTCTGCTTTTGCTTTTTTTCTTCCTCATATTGCTCTTTCGTTTTCAATGGTGCTTCATCTCCTAAATTAGGTAATGGCGGTGCTTGTGGTGGTGCTCCTAATGGCGGTGCTTGTTGTGGTGCTCCTAATGGCGGTGCTTATGGCTGTCCATGTTGTGGTGGCATAATATATTGATATTGTGGTGGCGGTGGTAATGCTTGTATCCTATTTTTTCTGTCTTCTTCATATTTTACATCTTCTATGAGTTTTTGCTCCCTTCTTAGTTCGCTGGCTTTTTGTTCTTGCCGTTCATTAATATCCGCTAGTTCTCTTTTGTGTTCCCTATCCATTAAATCTTGTCTTTCCTTAGCATCTGCTATGTCTTTTCGTTCTAGCCTTTTCTTTTCTTCTTCTATCTCATCCCTTTTCTTCTTTTCCTTTGCTTCCTCGTCATGTATTAACTCGTATTTCTTTTGTAAGTTTGCTTTGTATCTGGTTTCGGTTCTCGTGTTCAATACGACTGAAATCAAATTTGATTATTTTCCCCCTTGGTTTGCGACTAACCCTTTGCGACTTTGGAGACGCATGTGTGCGAACGCCACGCTCGCGTTGCTTATTACCAATATATTTCATAAAAAGTTTAACGATTTGTAATGTGCTTAAATCATTTGTTTTCTTACCAAAATTAAGATAATAATTTTTACCCTTCTGGATAATATAAGGCCTCCCGCTCTTATTCCTGTACACTCGTGGTGGTCGGACTTTTGCCCTTTTCACATGGTTAGTCTTAGTTGACCCAATTATATTATCAAAAAAATATTTCTAAATTTTAGAATTGCATTTCATTAAATAACCATTCGATGTTTGACAAATATCTCAAACAAGTTTGAGATTACGAGTATGAGCAAAGCGAATGAGAGTGAAATTGTCAAATATCTTTTATTTAAAACTTTATAGCCCTCCTCGTTGCTTACCATATCCGAGTTTTGCAGCAGTAGAACCAATACGAGACGCATATGGAACCCCGACATCGCCAAGGGCATTAGCGGTCTTTGAAATAATCTTGTTATCGCGAAGGAATTTATTAACAGCAATTGCGGTTTTTCCGACCTTAGCCAGTTAATCTTTCCTCCCTTTTGACCACATCCCTTCTTCTTAGTTTTCTTTTTTCCTCCCTTCTGTGGCATTGATGGATTGTATCCGATTTTATATCCTGATGGTTGTGAAATTATCACTGGTGATACTGGCATATATAATACAGAAAAATAATTATAAAAATATTATTTTACTTAAGACGAAAATTAAAATTCTTCCGTAATTCATCATCAACACTTGAAACATAAAGAAAATTAAATCGTTCCTTTGTTGCTTCGTGATACTTTTGAAGAAAATAATCAAATCAAAAGATAGGTCTAAATGTTTATACACGAGTTCCATTTTATCCTGAGACTGGCCCGGAAAGATTAATAAATAATCTAACTGCTTAATGGCTTCTGGTCGTAGGTCGTTCAAATACTGAATTGACATAATCACCTTGATTTATAGTGTCTGTTCTTTTTTAACAAATCACTTACGGACTTGTCTCTTAATCCACTTCCTAAATCGTCCAAAACAAAAACAACCTCTGGTGAAATATACTTGCTTGGTCGTTCTTTTGGTGCCTCCTTTATCTGTTTCTTTTCTTTTCCAAAGTATAAAAATTGCGGTTTCTCCATCGGTTCTTTATCGTCCTGTTTAATTTCGCCTTCCTGCTCTTCATCGGGTTTGTTCAGTTTGTCAAGTTCATAATCAATGACATTCACACCATCTGATTTGAGAAAGGTATATACCGCCATCGGGTTTTCCCCTGTTCTTAAAGTGCTTAACCATTGCTTTACAAATGTAGTCCTTGTGTATTGTTGAAGCAATAATGACAATGCTTGCTTTTCTATCCGTCGTTCGTTTCAGTATTTCAAAGAGTGCTGTCGTTTTCCTGCTCTTCTTACGGGCTAGCAAAAATATATTTGCGTAAGGTTCGTTAAATAATTTATGGCCCTTGGCTTTTTGTTTCCTTCGCCTTCCTGCTTCACTGGCTTCACCTTGACATTATTGATTTTTTGCATCCTATACTCTAAGCTAGAAACTCTAAACACACAACAATTCTTCCCGCTAAATTTCCTGTGTCAATATTTCCGCTGTCGGTTTCAAGGACTTTAAATGTATATTGTCCGTCCGTCCCTCCAACGACACCTAAATTATAACTAAGGTTTGAAATGTTTGCTGTGGTGCTGTGGGAGAATGTGCCAATAATTCCAATTCTGTCCATATAAAGAATTCTGGTTTTGGTTTCCGTCTGGTCGTTATAGTAGTGAATAAACTTAACATTCATTTTGGTGGGTGTAAATGACATTTGAATGTTCTTGTTGAATGATTTACCCACAAAATCATTGCTTAGAAAAACAATCTTTTGGTATTTATAGTCAGCCATGATTATATTACTGACGATAAACTTTTTAATAACAAAAATATTTTCGCGGACTGCCTGCGACTTTTATAGCAGAGCAAATCAAACAAAACGAGATGCGTGTGTTTAATGTATTCAGAAAGGTATTGAAACAAAATTTAAATGTGTGTATAAGCCTCAAAGCGACTGTTGTGTTAGTTTTGATGAAGCCATGCCGTTAATCTGTGCGGGTAATGATGCTTTTTATAAAATTCACTTGTATGAATGTGATATTTGAGAATTTCACTCTCGTGCTGTCGCACTCCCGTTTATTCTCAAACATCGTAAACAGACAAAAAATTAAAAATGGGAGACGATGTTTATCAATATCTCAAACAAGTTTGAGATTACGAGTATGAGTGATATGTTGAATTTTAAAATGAAAAATTCAACATTGGATGAAAGTGTAGTTGATAAATATCACTTCTTACTTGAAGAAGGCGAAGAAAGGCAGATACCGATAAGTAAGGTCAAAATACCTACATAAGTATTAGCAACATCACAAGGTAAGTTCTTTTCGATAGCCTCACGATACAAAGCGTTATAATGGCAATAATGATACCCATTTGAAATAAGTATTTAATTAACCCGCTATCTGTCGGTCTGTTTTTTTATACAACAACAATACCAGTTATCTTCCAATTCGTGCTCTACTTTTTTTTCCTCAGTCTTTAGTTCTACTTCAAGAACACGAGACTTTAATTCGGGAGTTAGTTCGCCATCCATATCCATAATAGGCGGGGGTCTGTGAAGTCTAGTTGTATTATTAGACATTAGGGAAAAACGACTGCTCGTATTTCTGCTGATTGGTTTGCTTGGTCTTGTAATATATTAAGTAAAGTTTTATTTTCTTTTTCTAAATTAACTACCTTTTCCCGCATGTGTTTGAAAAGCACTGACTAATATTGGTATAAAACTTGTATATGTTATGCCTTCAAGATTTCCATTTCCATCATCTGCTTTCATTCCACTTTCAGATACAAATTCAGGAAATATCTTTTTAACTTCATCAGCAATAAATCCGTGGTTCTTTTGTTCTTTCTTTTCGTCTGCTTCAAATAATATGAACAACAATTTATTTTCCTTAGTTTCTCACAACAATCCCCGCAGTCTAATGTTTTAATATCTGATTTTAGCATCCTGTCCGATGAGTTTGTCCAAGCACCATTAAGTGGAACATAATTATAACTGCCAGGACGGCTCACCTGAAGAGTTTGAAGAATTCCCTGAGATGCGCAGACTACTCCATAATTTGAATATCCTCCTGATTTCATGTATATTTGTGGGTCGTAAGTAGAACTTGGTCTTTTCTTAATGTTAAAAATCCACTGAATGCTGTTGTGATGCTTAAATCTCCCAACGTATAATGTTCATCGCCTCAGTGTAAGATATATTGTTTCCCACCGTTGTTCCTGAATTATAATAAAAAGCGAGTTTTCCACCTTTTTGAATTAGAAAGTTTGAAACCGCTGTGGCTTGATTTCCAGTTCGCGCCAT
Organism: Paulinella micropora; assembly: GCA_019918135.1. Taxonomy (NCBI): domain Eukaryota; phylum Cercozoa; class Imbricatea; order Euglyphida; family Paulinellidae; genus Paulinella; species Paulinella micropora. The sequence continues at coordinate 27,971 of WBZZ01000846.1, forward strand.
CAAAATAAGCATCAAAACTTAAATTGACATTATCATGCGACCAGTTTAGTCGTTGAAAAACTGGATAGATGTCTGTTGAAGTTATTGCCTGTATATGTGCTCCTGCGACATTACTCGCCGTTCCGTATAATTCTAAACCTGCCGTTGCTCCTATTCCTTTTTGTTGTGTTTCCTATAATTATTGGTTTGCCTAGTGATGTTGTTATTTTATCGCTCACCGTTATTGCCTTTGTTGTTAACAAGCCTTGCTGTATCAATAGATATCGCCTCTGCCATCGTTATAGACTGCCCGAGTGTTCCGCCATTTTTATAATTAAAACTTAGTTTGTTTAAGTATTTCGCTATTTGAAAATTTGAAGAAGTGTTAGAAGATAATATGCTCGTCCCGTTGTAATAACAATCAAAATATAAATTGATATTGTCGTTGTGCCCAGTTTAATAATTGAAATGTTGGATAAACATCCGCCGTTGTTATTGCTTGTAAGTGTGCCCCTCCGATATTACAGCCGTCCCGTATAATTCTAAGCCCCCTGTCGCCCCATTCACTGATTTTGATGTTGTTCCTATAATTATTGGTCTGCTTATCGATGATGTTAGTGATGTTGTTATTTTGTCGCTTGCCGTTAATGTTGTTGTAGTCATGCCAGCAGTTGAAGTGATTGATGTTCCCGTTATTGTTCCGCCATTTTTTATGTTGTTTGAGTTCATATCTAAGGCTCCATAAAATCGCATACCCCCAGCATTGTTTAAAACGAACAATGTCAGATGAAGCACTTTTATTGTCCAAAAGTTTTGAAATATAAAGTCCCGCCCCTTTTACATCAAATGCTACATTCGTGAATACATAACCTCTTTGGTCTGCGGTTCCACTTGTAGCAGTATTTAGAGTAAATAAGAAATATTGATAATCACCTGATGTCTGTGAAAAGAATATATCTCCTCCATTTTGGTTTAATATCCTCGCCCCATTATATGTTATATTTCCACCATTAATGATAGTTTGATTATTAAAATCGGCGTTGTTCGTTTAAAGTTAGATATTTTTATCGTAGTGCTCGCCCCATTCAATGTTTTACTTCCTGTTATGGTTTGGTCTGTTGTTAGTTTCACACAATTGTTATCCAGATATTGTCTATTTACTGCTTCATTCGCATTTTGTGGTGCACCCAGATTAACAATCCGACTACTATTACAATCTAAGCCAGTAGCATTAAATTACGAAAACAATCGTCCCGTCAATAATAAAAACTTATTTTTTTTCGCAGAAATTTCAAAGTTGTAATATGTTGCAGTTTTCATATCCAAACTAGCAATTGACCCGATATTACTTGTAGAATTGAAAACGATGAATGTGCCTTTTGTTGTTGAATTTATTGAATTTCCCGTTATTACAACACCACTGCTATATGTCTTAATTCCTGCTATGGTTTGGTTTCCTGTTAGTTTCACATTTTGCCCGTCTTTTGTATCAACATAACTTTTATTTGCTCCATCTGTTGAAGCGGAAGGGTCGGCTAAGTTTGTTATTTTGTTGTTATTCAAACTTACTGTTGTTCCAGTTGCAGTTATAATTAAAGTATTACCTGAATATAACTCAACATACGAACCAGTTATTTGTATCGGATACCAAGTCGCTGTGGCTGTTTTTTGTGCTGCAATCATTCCTATTTTTGTATCAAATGCTATACCGATGCCGTCAAAAGTAGTAGGATTGGATGAACCACTTACTTCTAAAGTTGATGTAAATTTTTTATTTCCTGCTATGGTTTGGTCTCCTGTTAGTTTAACCACCGAAGTATCAAAGAACGGAAACATCCACTCCATCAACAAGATTACATTTGTTATGCTTTGGCTTTTCATATCAATCCCCGCACTCGCATTTATTATACTGCTAAATGTTTTCATACCCGCTATAGTTTGGTCTCCTGTTAGTTTAACCACCGAACCATCAACTGCGAGATTAGCGAGATTAATTCCATTATACGTAGAAGCCCCCGAAATAGCATAACCATTCATATTTAGTGCCCCCGTCATTACTAGCAGTGCCGTCTAATCTAAGAAAGGGTGGTGTGGTGTTTCTCCATTGCCCCGTGCTATAAATGAGTAATTGGTTATCTGCTGGGAAGCCTGATATTGACACATCGCTGTGGCTATCTATACTTCCACTGGCTGAAACTTTATCATTATTATCTTGATGCTCAAATATCCATTCATCAGCATCTTTGGTATTTAGTAAATTAACTCCTGTTATATTCTTCCTTCCCATACTAATATTGCCGGAATTCATCCACGTTTATCGAAAATGTTTTATTTACCCAGTTTATTGAATTATATGTTAGATAACTATTTATTGCTATCGGCGCGGTTATAACCACATCTGAAAGTGTATCAATTGAACCAAGGGCTGTATTCTTCCATTTGCCTTCTACATCGTTGTAAGTTAAGTATTGTCCGCTCGCTTGTGTGATTATGTTTGTGTCTATCAAATTATATAAACTGGTTTGGTGCGGATTGGAAGTATTGCTTCTGTGTTGAGTTGAGCTTTGACTTCGTCGTTGTCCCTTACTCGTTGCTCTGTATAGTATAAATTTTTTCCTTCTTTGATGTCGGTTGTTGATTTGCTGGATAACCTTGTATCAAATTGGCAGTCAGTGTAATAAAGATTTATTGGGTCGGCATCTTCTGGCACTCTGTCTGTGTTTAAGCCCACTATGTTGGTATTAGTTAAGTCTAAGTTAAGTATATTTAGACTATCAACAGCAATTTCTGACAAGCCTAAGAGCGACTTGAAACTCATGTTATATTAAGTAATTAAATATTTATTATTTATTCAAAAATACTAAGATTAATATATTTTAGTATAAAATAGTTTTAGAATAAGTGAAAAATCTTGCGATTAGCAAGATAGAAGCGCAATTCTAAAAATGCAGAGTCCTGAAGCGAGCCGTAAGAATTGGGGTAAGGCTGTGGAAAGTATTAAGAGCAAAAAGCAACAAAAGATTGAAATAGCAAAAGAGAAATTAGCAAAGTGTAGAAATGCTTATGTAGGCGATGATGAAGAGATGGAGGAAAAGATAAACCGCATTGCAGAAATGGGTGTTGCTAATGATATCATTAACGGAAAAGACCAAGATGATACACCAGAAGAAAGCAGTGAGAGCGATGAAGAATGTGATTTCACAGATATCATTGCTGAAAAGATGGCGAAAATGAAAATAAGAAGAAAGAAAGCGGAAGCAAAGAAGAAAGTAAGCAAAAAACCTGTGCCTGAGCCTGAACCTGATGAGAGCGAAAGTGAAAGTGAAGAAAGTGAAGAAGAAGAAGAACCTGTAAGAAAACTGAGAGTAAAAAATCAAGCAGTGTGAGTGTGAAAGTATAAAATCAATCTTCTGGTGGTGCTAAGAAAGAAAAAAATGATGATGTCTCAAGGATGTTTCTTAAGTTTTAGATATTACCAGAGATAATGATAAGAATAATAATTTCGCATACTCTGGGTTATTATAAGTTTAATTCTCCTTTTGAATTTTTTATAGCCTTGGCTCTAATTCTGTATTTTTTCTTCTTTCTTTATCTAGATGTTTAAATGTGAATATAGCCCTATGAGGTCTTTATAATGCTTCATATCTGGTATCTCCAAAATTAATAACCTTACCTTTTTGACTAATGACTTTATATTTTTTATTCTTAACATTGGATTTTGAAAATCTCATTGATATATAATATGGACAATAAACATACTCAACAACAAGAACTCCTGAATAACAAGAACAAAAAAGCGAAAGTTGAAGAGGCACTTGAAATACATAATCAATCTAAGCCAACTAAGATATGGAATACGATAACATCACCCGATGCTAAACCACTAAGTCAATTGTTTATTGATTTAATAGATATGTCATAAGTATCAATAAAACCTGGAAATGCTTCATAACAATTTTGGCCTAGTTGCTATTGATGTTTTATAGCAGACGAGGATGGATTGAACCAATAAAAACAAAAGACAACTGGCTATGTCTTAGAAGGATTGAAGAAAATTTTTACAAAAGAATTACCTGAAAGAATTACATCTGATAGTGATGGCGAGTTTAAAGACAAGTGGGTGAGTATTTTAGACAAAATAATATTAAACACAGAACCGTCCAAGTAGGAGACCACAGAACAATGGGGATAATAGATAGATTATATTAGAACAATAAGAAATGACTTAAGTTTGCTTTGGGAAGTTAATGAAAATTTTTCATGGTTCCTTATATTCACGAAATTATAAAAAAATTATAATAACACATATCATACAGGAATAAATGCTGTCCCTATGAAAGTTTATGAAGGTAAAAAAAGGAATACACAAGAAATATATAGAAATCCTTTTAATAAATGAGTTTCCTAAGGATACAAGAGTAAGAAAGGAACTTGAGCGGACTATTTTTTCAAAGGGCGATAAGCAGTATTCAAAAACTATTTACAAGGTAAAAGGAAGAAAAGGCTTTAAGGTCATACTCAGTGAAGAAGATTTAGTCAGTCCTGATGAATTATTAAAAACAAATCTTAGAGAACAACCAGAAAAGAGAAGGAGCAGTTAGCAGACAAAGTAACAGAAGCAACAAAAGAAAAGAAAATATAAATTTATTAAAATCTTTATATATAAAGCCTGAGAATATCAGGAGCAGTGCTAGGATAAAGAAGAAAAAACAAGTATTAGATCTTTTTTTATACAATAACAGGAATCATCCATCCTTACACCTATTACATCTTTCTACTTCAACGATGATTGATTTTACCATTGTATTAGGATTAATATTATCTAATATCTCATCAGAAACTTTTTTTTGAAATTTTTGGAGAATAATCTCTTAACATGTATGTAAATACACACCTTAAACTACAGAAAATTATTTTTTCAATTGTAATTGGAGCATTATAGATGCTACAATAACTACATTTCATCATTTTATAATAATGTGTCTAAAATAAAGAATTTTATTAAATAATTGTATGTGAATTTAAAATTATGACACATTCACGGGAAGGCGTAATATATCGTTAGGACTGCTACCGGTGCCGCCAGTTTTTGGTCCGCCTTGGACTACTTTAAGAAAAGCAGAAAAGCAATCCAAAGACTTCTTGTATTGATTGAGGCCACTATAAGACACTATGAAAAATTTGATTTTACAAATAAGCCTTTATCTCCCTTCGTATTAAAAGTTTTATTTTTTTAATGTCGCGACTTTGCGATTAATAGGAGAGCGAATATAGCCGTTATCTCTCTTGCTACACCCCCATGTCTCAAGATACTGTCTTATAGTGGCACTCTTACTACTATAGGTATTACTATAGCACACTTATCTTTTTATATAAAATAAGGCTATTTTTACATAAATTCGTCTTACTATTAATTTCAATAAAAAGATACATAATTTTATCAAATTCAATATAGCAATCATTAAGCCTTAAATAGTCCATATATTTGAATTTCTCTCAAACTCTAAAAAAAAGATAACTTATCTATTTTTTCCAAATAAACACTAAGAGACATCAAAACTGTTTCTTAGTTTTTACTGCTGTGCTAGACTTAGTTATCTTTTTTGAAAAATGAAAGTCCTCTCCTATTGCGAGTTTGATTTTTTCCATTTAAATATAATAAAAAATATATTATATATAATATAAATGGGTAGATATCCAACATATACTGCGGAGGAGGCAAGGGCAAAACACGCTGAACGTATGAGAGAGTATCAAAGAAGAAATAAGAGAAAGCACGTATGAGAGCAAAAGAATATTATCAAAAAAACAAGGCATACTGAGAAATCAAAAGAGAAAGAGAAAAAGCCAAGGCTGACCTTATTAGACTCCAGATATCGTCGGGGAAAATTGAGACCTGAAAAAAAATTGAATTTCATATTAAAGATAAGATAATATTTATATATATATATTTATGTATAAAATAAAAATATTTTTTGGAAAAAATATATTCCAATCAATATATGGCGAACACCATCGACTATGGTGGACACACATGGAACTTGGACAAGTTGGCGGAAGCAAAAATAACATATCAGA
>WBZZ01000847.1:5000-65000 GCA_019918135.1 Paulinella micropora
TTTGGTAGACTCACCCTCCCCCTCTGCCGGGGGAAGCCTTGCTGCTCTTTCTGCCAAGCCAGACGATGCGTACGTCTGCACCCTGGCAGTACACAACAAACTTTCTGCAACTCTGTAACCACCTTTCTGCTGACACAACAGAAAAAGTGCAAAGAGGCTTTTCAATGATTCCTTCTGGGCTCTGCCCAATGGATCACCGTATTCCTTTTCTTTTGCAAGAAGGTGTCTTTTCCAACTCAAAGAACAACCTTCGTTTGTCTTTTCTGATTGTGGTAGGTAGGTTTGTGAGTGTTGTCGTGTATGTCTTTGTGTGTGTATGTACCGAGTGCTGTAGACTCTTCACACACTTGTTGACGATTGTCTCGACAGCCACTCGGTATCCGAGTTCTTGTCCTTGCTGACCTATTGACACCACAAAACACGTTTGGAGTGCTTGCGTGTGATGTGGGGTGTGTGTTTTGTTGCTTTCGGACGAAAATAAAAATCGTCCTCAAAACACACTCCTCTATGACTTCCCTGTGTCGGCCTATGTCTTAATAGACTGGCCTACCACCCCTTTAAGAGATGGCTACCTTGTTTGGTGTGGGATGTGTGTTGTTTGTACAAACAGGTTTTATGCCAAATGAATATGTTTCTGTTTATGTTTCGTTTGTTTGTTTTCTTCTGCCTCTTTGCACGTGTCTACGTTTCAACAACGTTTGTGTGTGCTACGTGCTTGTGGCAGTACAAACTAGAGTTAGAGTGTGTAATTGTTTGTTATTCTTCTCGTGAGGAGTATGTGTAGGGATAAGTGTAGGAGTGTTGACAGAACTGCCAGGATGGTGTTTTCACTCCCCTTGTGTGTGTCTGTTAAGCATTCCTCTGACTCGATAATATGTCAACGATCAAAACAGTGAGCACCCTAACGTTTCTGCCCCACTGAGTACACTTTCTATGCCCCCTACACTCTCCAAACACACTGCTATAGGTGTCAAAATTGTACACACAACGAGTGTCTTGCCGTGCCGCTTTGTGGGCCTCTGTGCAAGGTTTCACTGTTGTTTATGTGCACTGCAAACGTCTAACACCTCCCTAACTACTTTCCTACACTCTTCCACTATCTTCGTCTCTTTCTTTTCTTAGGGGAGTGGTTTTTTTCAAAATTCTGAATTGAAATTTGGAGGATCTAAAAATCTAGGCTGGGACTCCACTTTTGTCGGTTATAATCAAAAGATATTGTTTATTGCAAGCCGGGATATTAATCCACCCAATTTCACAGCACTCTGATAATAACCTAATCTTCCTCCTCTGCAAAGAGAGGAAACCAGTATGGCGGAAAATGTAGGAGACTGTCAGAGCCAAGCAACAAAAAGGAAAAAGAGAGGAATTTCCCAGTGTCACACCTTACGATAATATTATCCTGCTTAAAAAAGCAGTACCTGCTATGAATCGTAATATTACAATATCGTTTTCAACCGGCTCAAAAGTATATAAATAAAAACGGATATAACTACATCTTAACTAGCTCTTCTATACACGTATAGGGGTATAAGAAAAGGTCGCATATTTACCTATCTGCGCCTACATTTATCTTTTTCTTCAATGGTGCACCCGTTGCTTGTGTAAGTCTTGACTACCCTCCTGTGAGGAAATTACCAACTGGCATTCAAATGAATACACACACGGCTGTCATTTGATCTCAAAATACTTCCGAGAACAGGGAAGGTACCAAAAGACGCTGGGATGGTCAATTCCAGTTTATTTAGTACACTTGCTTGACAGACTACTTGTCACTTGTGAAACAATGCAAATTCTGAGAAATAACGAATAGAATCCAAGTGCTACACGTGTTGTGTAGCAGTTGGAGTTGTTCAAGTGGGTCTGAGAAAAATAAAGGAAAATATGTTAAGAATTACCACTTTAACTAACCTATCTGACTTGTTTTACCATTTTACTTGGGGTGTTGACTGGAAACCGGAAAACACAGTCCAAGGAAATAAAGTTTGACTGGAGACAGGAAAAAGCGGTCAAAGGAATAAAATTTTCAGATATGGGGAAAAAGGCAATAGTCAAGCTTTTTCCAGAAAGCTAGCTGTTAAAGGGAAATGAATTGATCTGTTAACGGCAGCTGAAAACGTAACAACTACAAGTTATGACAGTTGATAAATAAACGGAAAAATGAAGTAACGGAACTAAAAATAGAAGTGTAAACTTGAAGTAAAAACTTGAAGAAAGTTTAACACAATATTAATGTTTCGGTCCGGCACGGTAGTCATTCCGATAACTCCCCCCCCCCCCCCCCAGACCATAACGGTAGGTTGGAGTTGCGATCGAAACGAATCGTAACAGATGATTGACCAAATGATGTGTAATGAGTATAAAAAGAAAATGAATCAAAGAGATTGCAGATGTAGATCAATGCGCGATATGTGCGTGCGTATATGTGTCAACGCATTGATCAAGAAAGTATCTACATGCAGAGGCAGGACGGATATAGTGTACCCAATCATACATCATGAAAGGAGCGTAGGGCTAACTATCACTACGTGTTCAAAGCGGTAAATAGCATTGTGTGACCTGCCTTAGCTAATGCCAGTTCAAAATATGTGAATATGACTATCGTACAAGCTTGCAGAAAATACTAAATTGTTGGGTGGTATATGAAGTGGGAAAGGAGATAGAGTCCGAAGGGAGTCTAAAAGTAAAAATTATTTGAGAGTCTACTTCGATCTTAGTTTGAAAACATGAAAATCGTACTTCTTACCGTTGTAAGGTTTGCGTAATCGTTTGAGTTGTTCGGGGATGATCGAACCCTTGTTCCTGGAGTTGGTGGCGGGTTTGAACTGAATATCGCGATGAACGACCTGATCGTTCTCACTGTCGAGAGTCATCTTCTTCCAGGAGTTGAGATGCTTGGTCCATTGGAGATGCGTCGGGCCCTCCGTGACTGAGCCGTCCGGGTGCGTAATCAGCTCCACGTAAACGGGGCGGTACTGCATATTAGATAGTGAAGTAATGCCGAGCTGATGAACGCGGAAGTCGTCGCGATCGTCCGTGGGATTTTTATCCATGATCATCCCTAACTTGAGCAAGCCATCGTCGATGAAGGCTATCACCTCACCAACAACGTAGTCTTTCTGGTCGTCATTGTGTGCCTGATCCTGGACCGGGTCGATGGCCTGAACCAGATCGGTTGGGGCCGTGTAGGGGCTGATGTGTGCAATGTCAATTTTGCGGAGGACTTTGTTGGTGTGCTCGCGCCGTTGGCGAAAGGTGTTATTGGACGGTTTGTCCAATATGATGTACGGGCCGTCGTGTTGAAGGACAAAGGAGGCGGGAATACCTTTGGTTGATTGCTTCGGGCGATAGACGGTGACACGGTCACCCACCTTCCAATCGGGTTAGTTTGCGTCGCCGTTGCTTGTTCTTCTGCATTGGCGGCCTTGCGCGTGAAGGCGTATTCCTTGACATACGCCGTGACAGCAATCCGAGCTAAGCGGAGAGTGTCGAGTTGGTCCGATGTCTGGACGGTCGTCGAGCCAGACTTAGTCATTGCGGCGATTGATCGAGCCGCGTGTTCAGCGATGACGTCGGGAGAATCAAAGATATCGATAGATGTACGTGGCTGGCGAGCCATCATACCTTCAAAAGCGGATACGCCGGTGGCGGTAGAGACGTAAGTGTTCTGCGAGAACGACAGAGCTGGCATGGCTTTGGGCCAAGTCTTCTTGTCTTTGTCTGCGAGTGCCTGGATAGCGCGGCGGAGGCTGTTATGCCTGCGTTCTACCATGCCTAACTGATGATGAGAGTATGGCGCGGTGGTGAGCCATTCGATTCCAGCCATGCTGCAGAAGGCCTTGGCAAGATTGCCACGGAAAGATCCATGATCGTCAGACAGGATGGCCTCCGGAAAACCGAAAGGGCAAACCCATCGAGCGACAATGGTCTCAACAGTCTCCTCAGCAGTGGTGGAAACGACTGGAATAAACAATAGGTAACCTGCGAACAAATCGACTATAGTTAACACGTACTGTTCAAGTACGCCATCTATGCCTACATGAACATGATCTATACCTATAGCTTGACCTGGATGGCTCCAGACTAACTTATAGCGGCTATGATAAAGTGTGAGGCGGGCGTGTGATAGTTGACAAAAGTGGCAATCTTTGAGGATAGCCGCAATGTCGGCGTGCATCTTGTCTTTCCCATCGGGTCCGAACCATATGTATCGCTGATGGATGTATGGAGCAAGGGTGGGGACCTTTGCGTGATTCTGGATCAAGTGAGCATGGGAGACAAGCTTGCGTATGAGGGGATTCGGAACATATATACGGCGGGAGCGGTCGGGCATGATATGTACCGCTAGTACTCCCTTGAAAAAGAGAAGAGTATTACCCTGGCCGATAGATGTAGATCCGTCCCAAAAAGGGGTCTTCTTTCTGCGCTGAATGGATATATATCGCGCGTGACGCGCGGGGCATGTGATGTAGCATACATATTAAGCACAGCATGGCGATCCAATCCAAATTTATGAACAAGCCACACAAGGTTGTCCTCAAGGAAGACGATCTTGTGGCATGCTAATACTGTCTCACGAGAGATGGTTTCACCGTCGGGTATGACTTGTACCATGTCTTGAGGAATAAGTACAGCAAAAGGCTTGTTGAGAGCAAAAAGGACGGGCTACTTCCGGAGCACGCTCCGCGGGCGGGATGACTATAGCATAGTCCCATGGGGCCTGTAAGGTCTTGATCGTTGGTGCACCGCGCAAAATCCGACAGTCGTGCTTCTTAAAGCGCGCGTCTAATTGCGGATGACTACCGTCAATCGCGAGCCAAAAGGAGCGTCCACTGGACTGTAACATAGTTGCCGGGATAGTGTCCAGTAGCTGATTCGTCGCTTCGACTTCCCCGAGGAGAGTGGGTTGGCCGGGCGATATACAAGGAACACGAGAGAGGGCATCAGGAAGGAGATTCTGTTTACCCTGAATGCATTCCACCTTGAAGCGGATAATTTGAAGGTGGTCTAGGACCCATCCGACAACCATCGGGCTTCTGGCGTGGTATAGCCATATGAGCGGGCGATGATCCGTGACGATAGTCAGCGGATGATCACTAGCATCAATATAGTAACGGGATTGCTGAACTCCGTAAATTATACCGTAAGCTTCCCGAACATACGTGACCCACCGAGATTGAGTATCCGTGAATTTAAGCAAGAAATAAGAGATGACGGGTGCAGACTTCTCAGGGCCCGAATGTAGAGCTCCACCGATGCCAACGATGCTTGCGTCTGTTCGAAGGTAGAGTTGTTGCGTCTTGTTGTACTTGGCGAGGATCGGTAGCGTTGTCAGGACACGCTTGAGCTTTGCGAAGCATTTCTTCTCTTTTTCACAGAAAAAGTTGGGTCCCGTAGTACTAGGCCGGGCGTTCGTAGACTTGAGTAGATCGGAGAGTGGCGCCACCAAGCGAGAGTAGTTAGGAATATGCGCCTGAATAAAGTTGGTCATACCGAGTATAGATCAGACCTCGGTGATGTTCTGCGGTTCAGAGATCTTCAGGATCGCGTCAATGTTGCTTGTGTCGACGGCGACGCCTTTCTTGCTGCAGACTTTGCCGAGCATGGGAAGTGAGTTGTAGCCAATTCGTAGCTTGTCCGCGGCGAAGTAACAGCCGGCTGCCTCCGCAGCCTCCATGAGCTTCTCCAGCTGGTCCATGTGGACATCGAAGTCGTCGTGGGCCAGATGCACGTCGTCGATGTATGCTGCGGCCGTCTGACCCCAAAAAGGGAGATGGCCAAAAGACTTGTCGACTGCGCGTTGAAAGTCACCAGGGCGCGGTGGATACCCTGCGTCATATAGTTGGGGACTAGAAGTCCACGAGGAGTCCATACGGCGAGGATGTCGCGGCTACCGTCTGTAGAGCCGATCTTCAGGTGCGAAAAACCATCAACCATGTCCAACGCGGAGAGATAGTTGTATCCCCCGAAGATCTCACGGTGATGATCGGGGTTATGGAGGCCGGGGACCGGAAGGATGAGCCGGTCGTTAACCGTGCGGTAGTCGAATACCATGCGGATGCCTTTGAATGATCCTGCAAGAGGGAGTTAAACTTGCCTACAGGGCACGGTCTAGTAGCCCACTCACAATTAGGAGAGGCAAAACTATATCTGCCAGTACAGCGAGCATATCGTCTGTCCACTGGGTCAGGAACTCTCTGACAGCAGGCGTCCATCTAAAGCAGGGAACCCAAATAGGCTGTGCGCCTGGACGTAGCTTCAAAGAGATAACGGTGTGCGTAAAACATCCAGCCTTTTCATGGAATCGGTCGCTGTAACGCTCTAGAAAATCTTTCGCTCTTTTCTTCTGAGGGGAAGTGAGGTTAGAGCTAATAGTATCCGGACCGAACTTGGGTTTAGGTGGTACGGCCTTCTTTTCATTCTGTTCGTCTAGGTATTGTCGGCATAATCGCTCTGAACGCATCAAAACGGGGTCTGGGAATAGGCCTGTGATGTCATCTGGTGTGACGAGTAAAATACCTGGGTCAGAAGTCATGTTCATAGAGAGCCAGTCTAAACCGCTGATCGGGGGATGTTCCCTGTCATGCGGTAACATTAGCTGGGCCACAATATGGGGTTTGATAGGATTTGGATACGGCTCCGTGGGTTGTCACTGTGTCCTGCACATCTCCGGCTCCTGTTGAGGGGAGTGTGGTCGGAAGCACAGCTGTCCCGGAGAAGGGGGCGATTAACATTGTGATCCAGCCAATGTTCGAAGCATAAGCATCGAGTGGGATGGTACACGTTTCGTGTTTTGTTGCCGAAGATGAGTTGCGCGTGGTGCATACACATTGCTGCGCGTTTCCGGAACTAGGTTCTGGGGTCGGCTGTAAGCCGGTCGGGGCAGGCTAGGCTCGCTCCGCACGCGTCTCGGACCGCGCCTTGGCAGTGTGCTTTGGGGTGCATTTCTCCGAGCCGGAATGCCCGTAGTCCATCTCTGGACCGGGTTTTTCCAGCCATGGATCATGGCCTGTTGCATACGCTGCTGTTGTGCTTGGTGTTGAGAGCGTATGGGCTTGCGTTCACCTTGTGACGCAGTCCGAAGGTACCGTCTACCTTGGCGATCATAGGTTACTTCATGATAGTGCCACGTGCGTACCTTATGGGCTTTGCCGCGGCTGCCTCGTTTACTCCGCTCCTTGTTCTTATTCTTATCATCCGTCTTCTCCTGCTTGTCTGTCGTCCTGCTACCCGATGTTGCGCTCGGGGCAGGAGCAGAGCTGCAGGACGAAGATGAAGAAGAAGATAAGGAAGAGGAGGATGAGGAGCAGTCTTTGTAGTCGTCGTCGTGACTGCGTCGTCGTCGTCGGTCGGGCTGGCAGCTGGTCTTGGGCTTCTTGAATTTCCGGCGTATCGCCTTGCTGGAACGATCTCTGCCGTTATCCGCGTCTTCGTCGGCGGGCGGAGAGTCTTTTCTTTCATCCTTGCCGCTACGTCCTTTACGTTCGTATTCCTCTAGCTCTTCCTCTTCCTCATCTCGCGCTCTACTATATTCCAATCGCCGCTGTGATTTCGAATCAGCGGATGAGAGGCCGCGTGGATTCGAGCGGGATGAAATGCGCGGAGAAAAAGAGATGCGGTCAGACGGAGACCCTTCCTCCAGCTGCTTCCGGGTGGCGCGTGAGGAAGGGATCTGAAATCCCCAGAGGCGTCGCGTCGGCCGAAGAGATCTAGGACCTGTGGTTGTAAATCGTATAACATGCGCTCCTTCCACGGCTGACACCGCGGAAGGAAGTGTGTGAGGACCCTGTGAGGGTGCTGAAGACGATGCTGACGATGATGACGATGATGACGATGCTGACGATGATGACGATGATGACGATGATGACGATGGTGACGATGATGACGATGATGACGATGATGACGATGATGAAAAGTATGTCGTCGGTGGTGATGGTGGCAAGTATGTCGATGGTGCCTGCGATAACGATGTGGGGGCAGCCGGTGAAAAGGGCAAAGGGGTGGGATCCTGCCGAGCTCTGAGTTTCCATCGTAAGCCCGAATTCTTGGAGAGCGTGATGACTGGATAGGTCGTCTCCGGCCTTCCAGTCACCGGAACAGGGGGAAGTTGTTCGTTCGTGGAAAACATCTCCGTGTCTTGGGGAAGGATGATGTTGTGGAGCATCGCAAACTCAAGACGGCAATGTGTGTTCCAGGAAGAGACTGACTCCCAACCAAGATCAACGGGGACTAGCGGAAGGTTTAGATAGGCCGCTATATCACGTGAATCCCGGAGGTCTACCCGAGTGCCAAGATAGGTCGAGGCGAGATCGAGGCGCACGATGTTTGGTATCGTTTCCTTGATATCCATCTCGTCCTGTATGGATGGGACACCATAGGGGTAGCTTTTGGCACGCAGTGCCCTCGAATACGGATTCAAGATGTCTGCAAGACAAGGTGAATACGTACTTGGGTGCACTACGACCTGGGTTTCCTCGTAAGCCGGCGTGTTGAGCATATGCTGCAGTGCCCGCACCTCTGTCTGCACCTGTATGAAAAAGGGGACATTGCTACGGTTGTACAGTACCACTTCTGGTCGTGTGCCGAAGAAGGCAGATTCCGAAGAAGATAGTCCTGTACCGGTGCTAAAGTGTCTATACCCCTGGTCCATCGCGCTTCCATAAATAAGAAAGCTTAATTTAACAGATTCAGCTTTTGCTCCAGTATTTCTCTGTCCGGGCTATCAGTGAAGAGGCGCGCGAGCATGCCTGGATTGGGACATACATCCCACTGGTCTGTCGGGAGGATGGGATGATATTTGTCCGTAGAACAAATTGTCATGTCCATGTTTGCGAAATAGTTCGCCGGCAGTCCGCGAAAAAGGAGAAAGTCGGGCGTGAAAATCCGATAGACCGCTTGATATCATGTGGGTGCGTGCAGTATCTTATGGCAGAATTCGATGGCAATCGAAAAAGATAGTAGAGACATGCAAACCACTGCCATAAGTGCTCGAAGGCAAAATGGTATCGTACGAAAATAGGGCAGCCGAGATAGTCTTCATCATGCCGTCCTATGCTCCCCCTTGATCGTACCGGTTCCACTGATACAGTGTGGGACCATGGAAATGGGACTACATGGTTCATAATCTGCTGAGACACACTCTGTCCCCCATGTCCCGGGTAGAGTCCTAATAGGTGGCCCATGAAACCATATGGCCGTTCGTGCGAGTATGATATGTAATGCCTGAAAAGCAGGGTATCGGATATCGGGTCTTCCTGGTCCAACCCAAAAGCCAGAATTGAGGCCAATTGAGCTCTGGATCGTCCCCAAACCGGCGGATGATGAAACATCGTCAGTGGGGTCCGATTCATAACCATGGCCGGCAATACCAACTTGAGAGGGAGACCGTTCAGCAACCTACTGATATGTTGCGGGGTACGGTTCGTTTCGACGTACTGGATGTTGCAGCGGTGAGTTACCGCAGGGTTTTTGACAAAGCGATAGTGGTGCGCATCTACTTCGGTGCGTTTCTCGATGCACATCCAATATCCTGGGGGTTGGTTTGTATGGGGGCTGGTCCTTGCAAGCAAGGAACAAAAACGATGCATTCCGACAGGAAGACATCCTCGGGCTGGGAAAGGCCCGGGTCACGCTCCTGATGGCAGGTGTTCATGGTTTTCATAGTGACACCTACAAAGGCCTGAACGACTTGACAGTCAATGTAACCTGGGCCAATATAAGGCGCGATATAGCCCTTGTTGTCGAGGAATATTCGGTCTCTTTGGTTGACTTGTGCCATGATTTCCGGCAACTAAATCCGGGCCCACGCCTTAGCCTGTTGGACTCTAGGGGCTATGTATGCTACTGATCTAATCAGCTGGCTCGAGTATAAGCGTGTGGCTACGTAACTATGTTGGTGCATGTCCTCATATCTTGTCAATTGACGGAGCTGTGAGAAGCACCGATTTAGATGCATGTGGCCGCCATGCAGCGGGATTTCATACCCACCGTCCTCACGGATCTTGAGTCGGTGTCGCATTATCGTGATATTGCCTGGATCGTCAAAAGACGGGTCCTCGTAGATCCCATGGACTCGGATGAGGTAAGGCAGGTAATAGTAGCAACGATGGTTGCATTTAATGTGCTGACCGAATTGGACGAGATCTTCTCAATAGGGGCGAAGGCGGACAATCGGGTTTTGAATAATGAACAGTGACTTCCTGTCATTATAAACGTCCTTCAAAACCGCACCTCCTATTTGCGGGACAGCTGGTATGCTCTTGCTCTCACGGTGCATATCTCTCTCGAACTCGACGTGTGTGCGGGTAACCATGCGTGGTCCTGCTGGGTGCATGATGTTTTTTCTTCGACCCGGGGTTGATAGACCCGCTCTCCGTGGACTTGTAGGTCTTTCCTGGTCGAGTTGTCTCATGCCAGTATCTGTTATAGCGCGGCCTCGGACCGCTATGAGCTGAAGGTTAGTCAAATTCGAATCTCCTTGTTGGAAGGTTCGAGCTGCGTTAGGGGAGATAGAGCCATAGCGGCAGGACATGAGAGAAAATCCCAACGATCGCTGTAGTCCCTGTGTCCAAAATTGTGGCATTCCTGGTACAGGAGATTGCTGGGCTAAGGGTGGAAGTGATCGTGGCAAAGAGGACGATGAGGAGCTAGCTTGCGATAGGGGTACAGGCGTCGCGGTTTGACGCGCCGGTGTCCCTGACGACGATGTCACCGCCGGGGGCGTGCCATCTATCACTATAAGCTCCCTCTCTAACTGAGTCGGTTTTGGAGGAGAAAGTAGTGCGCTAGGAGACGTGACGTTTGAGAGAGCGGGCGATGTAACGTAGCACCTGGATGTGACTTGGCGTCTGGGAGAGACGGTGACGTGACGTTCGACAAAGCGGGCGAGTAAGCGGGAGTTTGTCGGTGAGAAAGTAGGTTCTATGGGAGACTCCCTGGGTCCTAACCGGCTAGGCGTATCGGCCGATCCGGGCTTGCGCGCCCACTCGCTAGGAGACGCGGTGGAGGGAGTGGGTGATGGTCCTCCGGGAGTCACGTGTGAGGCTTGCGTGGCCCGGTGATCTTGCCCCGAGCTCGAAGAACTCGAGCTTGAGCTTGAAGCGGTGGCTCCTTCAAGATCAGCCTGGGCTGGCGTCGCCGTCTCACTAGGTGACGGTGGTCCCTGAGGAGTCACATCCTCCTCCTCGCGTATTGGGGGAAGACCCGTGATCGGAAAAGCCGAGACCGGTGTACGGTCCAGTCGTGCCGCTGTGGTCCGAGATCGTGTCTGTCGCGGTGTGGGGGATGTACGGTCAGTACTGTCCTCCTGCTTCTCCTCCGTCTCGTCTGTCTTCTCTTCGCTTTCTTCTTTCTCTTCCTGTTCTTCTTCATCATCACTCCCATCAGTGGTGATCGCCACCAAAGGGAGGAGACTAAAAGGGCATTCCTTAAGGCCTTGCTTTTGGGCTTCCTCCTCGTTATCATCCGAGGGGAGGTCCATCAGCGTGACCACTTGGTGGCAGGGACCATCTCTTAGGATTGTCCTGCTTCGCAAAACCTGATTGACAGTCCGCTGGGCTGTCGGGGCGGGGTCAGGATCTCGAACTCGTCCAAGAGGATTTGTTCGTCGTCCGCCCGTGTCGGCACGGCCGGCCACTGTTGGCCAGCTGCCATACGGGTGAAAAGGGCATCCGTGGATATGTTGGTCTGCATGATAAGGCAGTGCCAAGTAGAATATCCGCTCCCGGGGGAACATGCTGGGAGGTGTAGAGGTAAATCTCATCCCAGCCTCTTGTAGGGAGGACTTGGATGTAGAGACGTATGCCTCTGACCATAGTTATGATCCCTTGAGCCGTGCGGGCTGTCAGGATGGGCAAATCCCTTTCAGTCAGGCCCATCTTGGAGGACAAGCGTGGGTGGATCAGCCCCAAGGTATTACATCCAGTGTCAATTATGACACAGATGTCGATAGCCTTGTCGGCGGTCTGATCCAGTCCGGCAATAGCCAGGACCCGTGCTTGAAGGACATTTGCCTTACGAGGTCGTACGGGAGCGACATAACGGCATTCAAGAGCCGTGTCAGTCCCGTCGTCCAATATATTATGGGTGCTTACCTGGCTAGGGTCGTCTACCGTCGCTTGAGCCGCCATCACCGCCGCCATAGGGGCATCCTTGCGTTCCTTGCGGTCTTTTCCGCGTCGATCCTTCTGTCCGGGGCCAGCGCGTTGCTTCCCGGCCCGCGGGGGCACCAATGCGAGTTGAGCCCTTCTCCAGATCGCGCGTGCGTGTCCTACAGACTTCGAGTGTATGATTTGGTTTGCCGACCTTGCCGAAGTGTTGACAGTAGGCGCAGGGCTCGGAGCTCTTGTTGTGCGGCGCGCGGTTCTCCTTGGCGGGGTCCTTCGTCCACTGGGCCGGCTTGGCGATCTTGATCGCGTTGGCCCCAGAAAAGCGTGCAGTCTTGGTTGTACGCCCGCCGGACGAACTCGAAGGGCAGAGCCCTTGCGTTGGTCCGGGCCCGGGCCGGACTTCGGCTTGTTCTGCTGATGGGACGTCGGAGCTTGCCTCGCCACGACCTGCAGCTGACTACCCGAGGGGATGTCACGGGGCCATTTGGTTATTGGCTTCCTCGTGCTCTCCTGGCCCTCTCCTTACGAGGAGGGCGCCGGCCGTGGTCGGATTCCGGTGCCGTCAGGATCATCTTGGGGTCCCCATCCGTCAAAGTACGCGGGTTAGCCTTGAGGATGAGGTACCTCATCTCTTCCAAATTGCGTGTCGGCGCAATGCCCCGCTTCTTCCTTTGTATCTGCAGGGCCTCTATGTGCTGTATCTCCATAAGGGAGACATATCGCCGGGCTACCTCATACTTATGGGATTCCTCGGCCACAAGGCCTTCGTTCTGCAGCTGCCTGAAGAGCGTCTGTAGACGCGTGATATTATAATTGGCCAAGTTCTCTTTCGACCGTCTCTTCATGTCATCCTGTAACTCGGGCCGAAAGGCTTGGAACGTCATAGACGATGTCGATTTTCCATCGTGAGTCTACTCGGTAGTCCAGCCAGATCCATGGCAAGAGCTGCAGAGACTTCATGTAGGAGTCTTTGGAAGAAGCTCTTGCCGACCACGCGTTGAGGAAGATCTCGGCCTCAGACTGGGTCATAAAAGGGAAAGATTGGAAAGAAACAGGCGCAAGGTGTATCCTAATGATACGTGGTCGAACTTAAGCTCTTTGATCTCCCGCATGCGGCGTTGGTTCCGTTCGGTAACAGACTCAAATGGCGCAACCATCATAAGGACGGTGCTGCCAAAGCGTATACCATTCCGGGTACGTGACAGCTCGGAACTACTCGACGAGGGCTGCTCGCCACTACTAGAGGATGCATTAGTTGTCCCTCTACTCCCAGACGGGTTGTCCTCCTCCGCTTCGATCGTCGGGGCAGCTGGGCTGGCTAGAGCCGTTCCGGCTACCTCTGGCGTGACCGCTGCGGAGGCTGCGGTTTCCGCGACCGCCGTCCCGGTCTCTCCATCTTCGTCGCTCCCACCAGCTGGCGGGAGCGATTGCCTAACTGTGGAGAAAGTCACAATACGTGGAGGGGCAGAACGGGGTCGGCTTGAGGACTGCCCGACTCGGGGGGATAGGGGGAGGCTGTCGCCGTCGGCTGGCTCTGCCCCTCGCTCTGGAGAGAAAGAGAACAGAGGGCCTTTCGACTCTTCTTCCTCGACTACCCTTCCGTATGGGGAGACGAAAAGCGCGCCGCTGTCTTCGTACCGGGAGTCCGGAGGGGAGGCAAATGATCCCGGGAAGCTTGGGCTCCGTTGAGAAAACCTCGGGGTCGGGGATGAACCATACCCTGATGCTAGTGGGGAAAATGCCCCGTCAGCAGTCGGTCTCGGTCGGGAAAACAGAGAATGCTGTGCCTCTGACCCGCCTATGGGGCCCAAACTACTTCCTGAAGGGCGAAAGGGTCGACCTGGGAAGGCTGTAATGGGGCCACCAAAGCGTTGGGAGCCAGTTGGGGAACCTTACCGGGGCGGGGGCAGCCATGAAGCGCGATGACGATGCTGCCGCCGTAGCCGGAGGCATCGTCGCTGCTGTAGCTGTAGCCGTGGTCGTAGTCGTAGTCGTAGTCGTTGCTCCTGCCAGCGGGGGGCGAGTTGGGCCCATGGTAGGAGCCGCCGTGGCCGCTGGTGCCGGAATCGTCACGTAGCGTATGGAGCTGGGGACGTTGTCCGGGGACAGAACCCAACCGACCTTTTTCGCAAGGTCGTTGTACCTACTTATAGCTAGGTCTCTCTCACCCTATAAGCGGTCCACTTGTGGAAAGTGGATGGGTCCAACCAATAATCCACCATCTGCTCAAGGGGCTGCATGGGGAGAAAAGGCTCCTCCTCAAGATTGAGAAGGCCGTCCTTTATTGCTTTCGCTAAGAGGGGGCAGAGGTCCTTATTTAAAGTCATTAGTACGACCTTAATGAAGTGGGCGCGGCTGATTCCGTCCGTCTGGGGCGAGAGCTTCTTGGCCGAGCCGTCCTTGAGGGCCTTCCTGTAGGTGTCTATGAAGGGGACCTTGAGGTTGGTGCGCAGCGTACGAGAGATGTTGAGGCATTCCTCTCGGTGGTAGACTTCCTGACTGACCAGGTCGTAACTGGGGCGAGGAAATGAAGCTGGAAGGCTTATTTCGTCACACCTAAACGTAGAAGACCCACGATGTAGCAAACAGGTCTGAAATTTGCAAAGGAGACCTTTAGGGTTGGTTGCTACTCGATGGGGCTTGCTTGAGGGACTGTCCTATGTATGCAAGGGGACTTGAACAGACTTGAACAGACTTAAACAAGACTTGAATACATGATACAAGTCGCCTCTCTGCGTGTGGTGAACATGAACAACGGTCACCATGACCGGCCACTCAAAGACAGGTGAACTAGCTGTCCTGTGTGGGTGTAATGGCAGACCTTGAGCTTGCTCGCTGTTGGTGTTTCCAGAAGCAGGTAGGTGTTCCCCAATTCGAGCTGTGCACAGCACACACTAAGTGTGACTCTTCCAAAAAATAAGGGAAATTCGAATTGTAAGTCTTTACTACCCTCCTGTGAGGAAATTACCAACTGGCATTCAAATGAATACACACACTGCTGTAATTTGATATCAAAATACTTCCGAGAACAGGGAAGGTACCAAAAGACGCTGGGATGGTCAATTCCAGTTTATTTAGTACACTTGCTTGACAGACTACTTGTCACTTGTGAAACAATGCAAATTCTGAGAAATAACGAATAGAATCCAAGTGCTACACGTGTTGTGTAGCAGTTGGAGTTGTTCAAGTGGGTCTGAGAAAAATAAAGGAAAATATGTTAAGAATTACCACTTTAACTAACCTATCTGACTTGTTTTACCATTTTACTTGGGGTGTTGACTGGAAACCGGAAAAACACAGTCCAAGGAAATAAAGTTTTGACTGGAGACAGGAAAAAAGCGGTCAAATGAATAAAAAGTTTCAGATATGGGAAAAAAAAGCAATAGTCAAGCTTTGTAATGCCCCCAACGATAGCTCGTAAAAAGTCGGTAATACAACCAAACACAGTCCTCAAGAATGAGAATGATGTCTCGTTGTATTAGCTCAGTGAAGCCAAAAAGGAAAACGGCAACAGACCAGGAATAAAATGGCATCAGGTCCAATCCGGACAAATAATACTGAAAAACAAGCTGGTGCACCTGTCACCAGGAAAAGGTACTTTTTACCGGCTATCCGGGGGGTGATGCCTACAGTACCCCCTCCCGATTTTATGACGGAAATAGCATTTTCGTCATACACCTTCTGATTTCTTTCTGCAAATAGTATGCGCTATGGAGTCATGCCACACAGCGCATCGACCCACGGATAGACGCTAAAAGACGATAAATATATCCTCATACGGCACGTCAAAGCGGATTCTCTAGCCTTTCTTGTAAATTTTTGAACTCCTTCCCCTCAATTTCTTTTTTTTCTTTTTTTTTTTCGGCAGTATGTCAAGAACAAACGTACAATTAATAAAAAAAATACAAGCAACGTGGTGCTGTAGTACGATTCCCCCTTTGATCTCCTTCTTCTTCTTATCATTATCATTATTATTATTATTATTCACAGGGAGATCGTAAGTACATTGTCTTTTTTAATGACATACCCTTGTATAAGGCGGATATCCTATGATATAGTATTAGGGGGCCAGTCCTAATAGCTATATCCGAAGTCGAGGTGTATGTACCCGACCCTGCGATATACCGACACAAGTAGAGATTGACCGTGCTCAGGTACGACAGTATATAATCTATCGTAAAAATAATTTTATGAAAGTTTCAGAGAACATTTCATTTTCGAGAACATCATCCCAGGACTTGGAAAGGGTCATACCCGGGAACACCATCGCTCAATACACTAGCGATCCCCGTATACGGTGTAGTATCATCGTCGATCGACCTTTCGCACTCGTATGTTGCGATCGAATGCCAAGTTATATCACTGAGTCTTTTTAATATTCATATTGATAACTGATGATGCATGATCAAATCATGATACGCCGTGGGCAATCAATCAGTTTATTTGAGACGCATAAAGAAAAATAGTTTCTTTGTCACTGCCTTCGTCGTCTGTCGCGGATTTCTTTGCCTGGTGGAGGACCACCAACAAAAGTCAGATCGAACTTTGACTGTTCGAGAATGTCCCAGATCTTATTAGGGATTCCGCCCAACGATAATTCAAAAGGGACATCAAGCACTCCTCTTGGCAGTGTCTGAATGGTCCACGCAGTGTAATCCTTGTCTCTGGGAGTAATTGTATCATCCCATGTCTCGAGACTTTTTGCGTCTTTATATACTGGCAGATAATGTCTTGCCTTTGGATCCTCAACCGGGTCCATACTTCTCCAGAACTGGAGTATCGGTTGTACTATCTTTGCGGCTGATGATATTTTGAGTGTCCGTGTGACACGCATCTGTCGTGGGACCGCCACGACCCGCATCAAGTATAGGTCTGAGAGAGTGTCATCAGCGACATGTTGTTCCGCTGGTCTCATCAGATAGAAAACATTTTTCACCCATGCGATGGTTGCTATCGCATCGCCTTCCTTCCATCGCTCATGGACAATCTCAACGTTGCCCGCGTGTGGGTCAGTGTCCGTCCCCTCCTCCTCCTGGTGGACGTCCTTTGATCTCATCGACCTCATCGCCTTCCTCGGTTGGTCGTTGATAAGATCATTCCGCGCTCTCCTTAGCTGCGCCTCTGTGATCTTCTCCTTCTTTCCGCTATGCTCTCGCGGAGACTTGGACTGAGTCCCCACCGCGCTTATGCGGTCAGTCTTCTCCTTGCTGTCCACCTCACTCTCCTCCTTCTCAGCTATCGGTGCCCGATAAGCATCGTCTTGGTCTATGCCAGCCTCCTTGTGGATGGGCGGCACCTCTTTGAAATCATCCTTCATCCGTTTTAACGCCTCCTCAACGGATTCATCTTCCAGTAAGAAGGGATCATACTTAATCAGCCTTCTTACATTCACAATTTGCACCTTCCCTCTACCCCTGATCTTGTAATTCAGAGGTCCCGTCTGTTCCATAATCTGATAAGGTCCTTTCCAGTGAGTGAACAGCTTAGAGCTGACTCCCTTCGGGACTTGAGGATGGTACAATAGTACAATATCCCCGACCTGGAACTTGATCTGATCCAAGTGCGCTTGTCGCACCCCTTCAGCATCAGTCTTTCGGCGCTCCGCCTCTCTATGCGCCCTGACTATTTGTTCCGCCTCCATCTTCACTCTAAGTCTCATCCCAAACAACTCGTCCGCATCCGCCCAAGTGTCTTTTGGGTGAAGGAGCGAAGTCGGGATATCAGGCTCACGCCCATATACTAACTGATATGGCGAGATTGAGCTCTTCGAGCCTCCTAACGCCGTAGAGGGTAGACAGTTCATTGCAAACGCAAATGATGGTGCTGCCTCGACCCATGCTCTTTGATTCTCCTTCTTCGTGCAATACGTCTTTAGCGAGGCTTTGAGGGGTCTGTGTACCCGCTCGATTTTCCCATTTGCTCGCGGGTTATAGGCAGTAACATATTGCCATTTCATCCCGTAATACTTAGATAGTTTGTCGATGACCTCGTTATTAAAGTCCGAGCCTCGATCAGAACATATCTTTCTTGGTACTCCGATCTGTGAGATGATCCTATCGATCAGCGCCTCGGCCGTCGTCTTGCCGGTAACGTCTTTGACAGGGATGATCCACACATAGTTGGTGGCTCTGTCAATAGCCGTAAGGAGGTATTTGTAACCATCCTTCGATTCTGGGAAAGGTCTCACATGATCAATGTGTATAAACTCAAACATCCCCGCATGAAGAGGAAATTCGCCAATCAGGCCGAAATTTGCCTTCAGTGGTGTTTTGTTTATCTTGCACGGGATGCATGCATCCACCGCCTGATCTATCTCCTCCTTCATCTTCTTCCACCAGAATCGCCTCGCTACGAACATGTGAGTTCGTTGTCGACCCGGATGCGCCAAAAGTGGGCAATTGTGGGCTGCGACAAATATAAATCGTCTCAACTCTCCGGTACCCAAAGGGTCCATTTGTCCGGCTGTGACGCATAGCGACCGTGAAGGCCCTTGTACCACAGTAGACCATCTCTCCATCCCATCTCCTTCATCTGATCTTTGATCGCTTTCGTCATCCGTAGCTCATCCGGGTTCTGATATAACTGTATCAGTTCTTTAAACTCCGGATCTTGAGCCTGTTGTTGCCTCCATGCGGTAGGCGAGGCTATATGGATAGTACCATCTTCTAGCCGTACCCGATTCTTTCCGGGTCATCGTCTAGGTCACTTCTCCGCTCTTGAGGAGGCTCCGCATAAACTTCCTGCGTCTCCTCTTCCTCTCTTATGTTCGCCTTCGCATTCTCATATACCTCATAGGACCACTCAGCGTCCTCCTGGGTATGTAGCTCACAACATATCCCGTGATCCGGGCCTTGTGGACTGTACCGTAGACCTGTGCGGTCATATCGGACTCCACTCGCCATCTCCATCGCCTCAATGTGGCTGACCTCATACACCTTGTCAGTGGACAAGTCTTCCATCTCCACCGTGGACACCAACGCCGATACTTCTGAGTTAAACTCTAGCCTAGAGAGGCTATCAGCGACCACATTTCGCTTTCCCGGTAGATGGACCATTGTAAAATCGAAACAAGACAAGAACGCTTGCCACCGCGCCAGCCGTCCAGTCTGTTCATGATTCATCAACCATAACAGGTTATGATGATCAGTTCTGACAGTAAATTGAGGTCCTCCCCACAAATACTCTCTGAGCCTCTTGAGGGCCCATACTACCGCCAACGCCTCTCTTTGCCTTGTGCAATAGTTTCTCTCCGCCGCACACAACTTCCTACTAATAAACATGATTGGGCGTAATTTCTTCTCCTCATCCTCTTGTTGTAATACAGCCCCAATCGCAAACTTAGATGCGTCTGTATCGACTACGAATTGTTTCGTAAAGTCGGGCATCGTTAACACCAGTCCTCCGTCTTTCGGGTCTTTGTAAATGAGATCTTTGAGCGCATGAAACGCTTGCAAAGCCTCTTCGCCCCACTTCTCAAAGTCTCCAAAATCTATCATTTTCTCCAACTTAGCCCGTGTTGCACCCCAATCGGGTATAAACTGGCTATAGTATTGCGCCATCGCAAGGAATGAGTGCAATTCAGTGCGGTTCTTTGGTATCGGTCGATTCATAATCTCCTCCCTCTTCTCTTTGGATATCGAGACTCGATTATGGGAGATCTCGTACCCTAAGTATGTCACACTCGTCTTGGCAAGTTGACACTTCTTTAGATTGCACTTCAGGCCAAAAGCTCCGATGCGCCTGAATATATCGGACAAATGATCGATATGCTCCTCCATTGTGTTAGAGTATACGATAATGTCATCGATATAGCAAAATGCATATTCTCCCGCCTTCTGTCCCCGCCTTCTCATAAAGCCACCGTCAGACAAATCATCGTACTGACTGCTCAACATCTTCTGCATCGCCTTCTGGAAAAGTCCTGGGGCTTGCTTGAGGCCCATCGGAAGCACTTTCCATTGATATATTTCCATACCCACCACAAACGCCGTCAGCCATCTGGACTTTTCCTCCAGTGGTATCTGCCAGAAGCCATTCTTAAGGTCAATGACCGAATAGAATTTTGCATTCCGCAGTACTCTCCTTCCTTCTTCTAATGTCGGGAGAGGATTTCTCTCTTCCTCCAGCACCTTGTTAACACGAGCATAGTTAACTGTCAGGCGCCATTCTCCTCCTGGCTTCGGCACTATTCTCGGTTGTGAGACTATTGAGGATGTTGATCTCTCAATAAAGTCCTCATTGAGCAGCTGTCTTGCTAGCTCCTCCGCTATCTTCGCCTCATGTATACTCAAATTCGCCCTTCGTGGTGCCGGTGACGGCTCCGCACCCGGTATTTTGTAAATAACCGCAGTGAAATCTTCAGGCTTGACACCACCTGCATGTGGAGGGTCAAAAATTTCCTTGTTCGCCTCTAATTTGGCTTTTAAAAGCTCCTTCTCCTTCTCCGTGCCTACTCCTTCTTCCAATATTTTCCGCGCCGCCTCTTGAAAATCTTCATCAGACATCTGCTTATGCTGCTTGAGGGGTTCTCTGTCCTCCTCCAAGCCTAAGTCCTCTTCCGAGACATCATCTAGGCCCGTCTTTTCATACGTGACCGTGTCGGCTCATCATCTTTACCGAGCTCCACCAGCATGTCAATGAGTCTCGCGTATTGCAAAGGAGCTTTACGGGTGTAAAAACCATCAAAGCATGTGAATGCTTGCGGTATCAATTTCAACTTGTCGAGGTCTCTGAGCTTCCGCTTGTATGCACTGCTCTGCTCACGAGTTCCCATACGACAAGCCACCACTAGCTGTTGCTTGCGAGAGGGTACCGGTATAGGATGATCAATAAGCCGGTCCCTTATTTCCTGCGCCCATATCGCCTTCTCATTATATGGCAGGATAATAGTATACGGCTTATTATTTTCGAATAAAGTCCGTAAGCATTTCTTCACTTCAGACAGTGAACGCGGCCACGTGGGCTCGTCACCCCAGAAATCAGTAATAAAACTTTTAATAGTTTCTGGTGGAGTATCCGGGATTCGCCCCGTTCTCCTTGGTACAAACGCCTCCCTTTTTTCTTCTCCTACTTTCGCATGGAAACAGTATCCGTTAGTAATATGGACATCTGTTCCTACTCCTTCCGCGAATCTCGCCAACGACGGGCTTCTTTGTGCGACACATATAATCTCCTCCTTTCGCTTCTCGATTAAGTCATCAATAGACTTTTTGTCCCAATGGCATGTCGGAACTGTGACAGTGCACACTTGGGATTCCCAATTGTCGGTCCAGGACAGTTCATCCGGTCTTACGACATGGGGGTGAACGTACACCTCAAGTGCCTCATGTGCGATGGCCATCTTTTTGTGATCCGTCGCTAGACTCAGCTCATAAGCCTCATAAGAGTCAGTAGCGTTGAAGGGATCAATATCGTTCTCTTCTCCTCTTTTTACTCCATATATCACTCGCCGTGCGGCGCAATCAATCACAGCCCCCATCGTAGCCAATTGGTCATACGATAGTAATATTGACCCGTGGTAACCGGGGACGACATAGAGGTCCATACGGTATACTCGTGCGGATTTCAATTTAAAGGTCAGTGTGATGATTCCCGTGATATCCGTCCGGCTGCTCACTCCTTTGAGAGTGCCCGTCGACTTTTTCATATTTCCGTCCACCCAGTCCCGGTATCGATTAAAAAACTTCCTGCCGACAATATTAATATTCGCCATCGTATCATTACCAACTTTTAATATTGTCTTCAATGTTTCACAATAAAGTTCCGTATAACACAGAGCATCGGGCCTGTGTATATTGGCTGCGAGAACAAGAACTTTACGTTCCAAATTTTGGAGTCTTGTCTCTAAGTTTTTCAACTCCTCCTTCTTCTCCTCCTGCTTCACCTCATTAACATTTTTATTATTCTGCGGTACTGGTGCGTTTACTATTTGAGCGACATTGTCTTGTGGTACTTGAGTACACACATTGTCTTTTTGCTCGCCACCCGCCGCGACCGTAGACATTGAGTCTGTTCGTGGTTGTTTGCTTGGCCGAGGCGATACGTCTGCCATTGGCCTCCTCGCCTCCATCGCAAGTCTCGCCTTCCTATTTGCATCAGTTATCATTGGTAACCGTGCTGTATGAACGGGTATGAGACTACCTTGGGGCTGCAGTCTCTGTGTACCCACATCTTTGTTTTCACATAGAGGAAGCGTTGGCCCAGTCTGCACAACAGCATTAGAAAGCACTGTGACTTTAGGGTTAAACTTCACAGTCTTCTCCTTCCTCTCTTCTTCCCCCTCCAGTCATTCCACCACCTCGAAACGATTACCTTGAGTAGTGTCCGGGTAGGATGACGTATCGGTCTCCGAGGCAGTGTTGCAGGCCTGAGCTCGACCGAAATTTGGGTTGGAGCTTGCCCACGAGCCTCCTCCTCCTCTGGGTGGGGGGGCTGGAGCTCGAACAGCTCTCCCTCCATAAGGGGTATATCCCCGACCTCCTCCTCTTCCTCTCTGAGGGGTTCCCTGCCACCTCGAGGCTCCTCTCCATGTTCCTCGTCCTCGTCCTCCTCCTCCTCCTCCTCGTCCTCCTGCTCCTGCTCCTCCTTCTCGTCCTCTTTGAGAGGCCTTTAAGTTCTTTTGTCTCTCCCTTTCCTCCTTCTTCTCCTTCATCCTCTTCATGTAGGTAATGATTGCCTCTCGTAACTCCTCATCATCACACATATTGGCATACCAACCTTCGTTCACAGCGGCAATCTGAAGCATATTGAAAAGGCCCGGTTCCTTGCCTTCCGTCCTGCTCAGAAAATTTGCCCTTGCTGTTGGGTTCTGCCTATCATGATTGAAAGAGCAGTCTCTGTTCTCCATCTGTGCCTTACACTGCAAGCCCGCGAACCACCTCCAACATGCGGTCTTCAGGTCTGGCTCTCTCTGTCTCTTCCAACCGGCAACTCTGTTTGTGTACGTGGCTTGTGCGCCAACAGGTACACCGCCTGCCTGTGCCGTATGTGCCTCCGTGAGCGAGTCCATGTTTGAGCATGCACTCATCACTTCTTGAAACAGTGCTGACGGAGCAACGCTTTGAACCGTATTTTCGAACACGTGTGTCTCGAGGAAGTTCTTGGACTTCACTGAGCTAAACGTCGAGCATTGTTGTATGAGCTGAGTAAGCTTACTCGGGTTAACTGTGTGTAACGCCGAGAAGAAATAGAGGATGATCGACTTGCGGCCATAGAATAGCCCATAGGAGGAAACTACCTCCGTAAGGGTCGCCGCCAAGCCAACAGCACTCCTCAAACTCATCGCCACTGTCTCAAAGATTTCAAATCCTATGAGAGTACCAGTGCAGAGATGCTGGTATCCATGAGATTGAAAATATGAAATGAGTGTGGCCACCGCCAGTTCACACTGAGCGTCTAGGCCTGTTGCATTGTTTCTCTTAATCTCCTCCTTCTTTCTCAAAAACTTGTACTGTGTCAGATCAAATCCCTCCGAGACTAGAGATTGGTCAAAAACAGTAACAAGGGCCTCGTATTCCTGCGTTTCGTCGCAAGGAAAAGCCTTCATGCAGGCATTGATCTCTTTGAGCTTGCTCAAAAGCGAAGCATCAGAGTCTTTGTCTGAGCTCGTCTTGGCATATAGCATGAGACTTGCCACTCCTCCTTTCTTCCCCTTGAAGGCATTTATGATGTTCTGTCTGTCCTTCTTCTCCGTGTTTGTGACCACCACCGTAGTTGAGCCCGAGGGTGCAGGGGCTGGTGGGGCAGGAGCTGGTGGGGTCAAATATGTCGGAGGGTGTGTCTTTGCACCACTCGCTTTTGCTTTCATTCTTTCCAGTCTCATCGTCTTCTCGAACTCCTCATTCTCTTTCGCCTTCTTCTTCTCAGATATCACCAGCTTTTGAGCATGAGTGATAAAGGCCACCAATTCAGAAGCAGATCTGAGAAAATTATATTTCTCCACATATTGGTCAACACCTGCTTTGTTGGCGACCGGTGGTGCGTTACTAAGTGATTTAAGGACAGAGTGATCCTTGGTAGGAATCCATCTCTTCCATGCCTCCTTGTGCAGTAACGCACCCATCAACAGTCTGATCTTGGTCAGAACTCTGTCGGTCTTCTCTAACTCATCAATCACAGGATGAGTTTCTCCTGCTGCCTTAATGCTTTTTTCCATCTCTGCCTTCCCCTCCTCCAAGGCCTTTATTTCCATTGTAAAAAAATGAAATATACCACTCGAGTTTTTCGAACCCAGATTGGTCTTCATTTTTGTTACATCGACTGCCTCCTGACCAGTCGCGAGGAATCTGGCCGTTGCTCTTGGGTTTGTGTACTGGAGGTAACCCTCACATCGTGGGCCGTATGTACGTTCCCAAATCAGGGTTTGAGTGTACACCCCAAAGATAGCATCGAGTAATTCAAGGTGGGTGTGTGTGTCCCCAAACTTGATATGCTGTATCTTCTTTCTCTCTTCTGGATCAGAGACCAGTTTGCCGAGGAGCTGTGCTGTGTTTGATAATAGGATATAGACATCCTTTTTAGCACGACTTTTCTCTCTTCTTTGATCCTGAGGGATCCACACATAGGTATCCTTCTCTCCCCCATCTTGTTATCAAACTCTTCTTTAGTGAGGTCATAGTGGTCTTGCACCCACTGTTGTTCCTCCACTGTGATCTCCTCTCCATCACTATGAATCAAGTCGATCATTTTTCGTCCTCCTCCTCCCGTGTAGGCAGGTGGTAAGGGATTACCATATGCTCCTCCTCCTCCCGTCTCTTCTTGTTCAAATCCTCCTTCATCTTCGTCTCCTCCATATCTTCCTTCATCATCCCAGCCCTCTTCTACTCCTCCTCCTACTCCTTCATCTCCTCCTCCTTCATTCAATCCTCCTCCTCCTCCTTCATTCAATCCTCTTCCTCCTCCTCCTCCTCCTGCTTCTTCTTCTTCTCTTCTTTGATCTGCCTCCGAGAATTCACTCACTTCGGCGGTCTCTGTCGACATGATGTCGTAGTAGTGATCAACAGGAGGACAGTGTCAGCTCCTATGTTTGGTTTTTGTTCGTTTGTGTTCTGTTCCTCCTTCAGTCGATTGACTAGTGAAGAGAGAAACTAATAGAGAGGGTAGGATAAGATTCCCTGTCCTCTATGAAACACTGTTTGTATGTTTGTTTTTGTTTGAGAAAAATAGTCTTTGAGACTTTCTCCGATTTCTTGTTCTCCTTACTCAGATTACTTTCTCCTCCTTCTTTTCTATATTGTATCTAGTATGAGGCACTTGGACCTACACACAGATAGTAATAGAGAAGCTAGAAAAGCTCTCCTTGAGAAGTCGACAGTCGGTCGGATAGGTTCTCAGACCTACCTTTAGAAAACGATCAGAGATTTGCAAAAATACTCTGACGTATGTGTGAGATAATGCAGATAAATACACAAACTAGAAGGGTAGAGTGTTGTGCTCCTGTCCCTATGCTTGTTTGTGTTTTGTGTGTGTTCCTTCACTCTTCTGTCCACCTCCTTCTTCTTGGTCTCTGTGTGAGAACAGCAAGAACGACAGAGAGTTTGTATCTGATGTCTCCTTGTGAGCACACAGATACTGATTGGGCTAGAGGGTACGAGACACCTGCTTGAGACCAATCAAATTATTTGTTTTGTGAAAGAGTTATGAGGGAGCTGTGTTGGAGTATTTGTTTTCGTCTGACGTCCCCGTGTGAGACAGGTTAGTGAAAATTCACTCTGTTGCCTGTGTGGCAAAGCAGAAAGAAATCACCCTAGTGATGTGGACTCCAAATGTAATGCCCCCAACGATAGCTCGTAAAAAGTCGGTAATACAACCAAACACATTCCTCAAGAATGAGAATGATGTCTCGTTGTATTAGCTCCGTGAAGCCAAAAAGGAAAACGGCAACAGACCAGGAATAAAGGGCATCAGGTCCAATCCGGACAAATAATACTGAAAAACAAGCTGGTGCACCTGTCACCAGGAAAAGGTATTTTTTACCGGCTATCCGGGGGGTGATGTCTAAAGTTTTTTCAGAAAGCTAGCTGTTAAAGGGAAATGAATTGATCTGTTAACTGCAATTGAAAACGTAACAACTACTATTTATGACAGTTGATAAATAAACGGAAAAATGAAGTAACAGAACTAAAAATAGAAGTGTAAACTTGAAGTAAAAACTTGAAGAAAGATTAACACAATATTTATGTTTCGGTCCGGTACGGTAGTCATTCCGATATTTGGTTCTCCAAGTTACAGCCGCTGATAGCTCAATCTACTCTTGAAGTAGAGACAGTTTCAGCCAATGAAGAGGTGATGTGCCTGCCCATCCTGTATATAATGGCATTACTCTATGTTCCGGTCTGTCGGTTTACCTTGGCTTGGAGAGTACGGAGTCCCTTCTACGTTAGCTATTCCTCATTCTACAAGTCGTTAGACAGTTATTATATTATTAATTATTTAGTCTAGGTAACAGTGACAGGGGAGCTCTTAGCCATCAGGCAAACCCTGAGGGGTATTGCCCTTAATGAGCATACCGCCCTATAAGAGGACAACGAAGCAGCTATGTTGTTGTCGGAACGGGTGCTAGGAGAATCACGCACCAAACACATTGATGTGCGGTATCATTTCCTTGCAAAACTCGTAAAAGACCGGGTAGTTATTTTAGCTCGCATATCGCCCGAGGATAATGTCGCAGATATCTTCACCAAGATCAATTTCACGCATGATAAGTTTAATCACTTAGCGGACAAAGTCTCGGTAAGATTGGACGAACCCAGTTTAAAACGGTTTGGTATTGATTTCTCGCAACTTGCGAAATGATCAAGGAATTTACTTATATATTCGTATTATATGAGCAATATTAATTGTATACATGCATAAATGTAATTTTTCGCATATCTCATTTACAGAGGCAGATGTTATAGGTACATGTTGGATGTTTTATGTATACGTTTCTGATCCTAGTCTCAACTGATTTTCGCGTGCAAGACAGTTACATGATTTGAACATAATTTTCCATCACTAATAGGATACTCAGTAACGCTGTAGTTCTACAGGCGTAGTACTATCAATTATGTTATCAGCACTTGAAGAAAAAATATTGGCTGCTGTCGGAAATTCAGTAAGTAAGGTTAACGTGGTAGTGACAATCATTCTAGCCTCCGCTGGCACATGTTTGTTTGTTGAAACGAAACAACTGTATGCTGCAGTGAAGACCTGAGCCATACAAGTAAACTTAAAGCTTATGTAATGGACAGCCATCGAAGGATTGATGATATTTTCCTATTCATAGGTCAAAAACTAGCCGCTCATTTTTATTTTGCAATGCACAGGGTCTGTTAAACTCCAAAGATTTCCTTTCGCAGCTTCCATCGAACTCTGCGATCCTTTACCATATTGCTTTCATCAACTGATGCTTGCAACGCTCTCCCAAAGTTATCGTTCCCACAAAAAAAGACCCCGACCTTAGTCTAACAACAACGATAACAATTACTTAGACAGCCAAGATAATACCTAGCACTCTCCAAGGCTTCTTTCCCTCCTTCTGTTCTTTCTTTCTCATACGCACAGACACACACACACACAGTATTTCCCCTTTTTCTGTATCTCTGTCTGTTTGTATCTGTCTCTTTCTTCCTCATCAATCTCTCTCTCTCTCTCTCTACCTCTCTATCTCTCTACCACACCAACCTCCACACCCCCCCCCCCCCCTCTCTCTCTCTTGGTGTGCAAGCTCTTCACTGTGCGGCTACCTGCAGTCTGAACTTGGGAAGTTGCGCGGTGGGCTCAGTTGGAATGATGCGCATGGCCTGGAGCAATAATATTATAAGTGATACAATACAATCAAACCAACAATAATTTCAATTAAGAAGCAGAAATGCAATTATCGTATTGTGCAAGCTTCTGTCCCACCGCGAGTCCGTCGACAATGCTTCTAAGGAAACCCTTGAGGTCGGGACGGCCAAACAGTATCGTTTGTTTTACCTGACACAACAGCAACAACCAATAACAAAATAAACTCAATCCAACTTAATATTTCCCTTTTAGACAACAGTAAAAACAAATGACAAAATGGGCTTAATTCAAAGAAATGTTTCTCATCCGCATTCGTGTTTGGAAAAATCACTTTGCAGGGTACTAATCACCTGGCAAGCGGGGCTTGCAATCCATTCATGCCGCTCACTCTCTTCCGCCGCTTGCTTGGCCAAGGATAGCACAAGAGGGCCCTGACAACATGCAGCAAAGTGTGCTCAAGTATTTGTGTGCTAGAAATCAAACAAAAGAAGCAGGCAAACTCGGCAGATACGCAAAAGTTATGATTTTTTTCATGGCCAGACCACAGGGAGGCTGGTGCATTTGGGTCGTTGCGTTACATGACGTTGAACTGTAACGATCCCGAACTGTGCAGACACAGGCAAAAGAGCCAACTGACAGGAATAGTCACAGACTGAGAAAGAAAGAAAGTAAGCACTTAAATATGTGCATATGTGAATGAAGACAGAAGTAGAGCGCTGACATCTATGTGTAATATACAATTATATGCCACACACACACACACACAAATATACACATACACATTTTTTTTTGTATGTATATACAGTTTTCACATATGAAGCTAATTTGTATGTATGTGTATCAAAGTAACGGCCATAGCCACTGTCAGCGAGCACAGGTGACAGAAGAAAATCGGATAACCTTGTCAAGCTGCAGCACCTGCTGCAGTAGTGTGTCGAGCCAAGCCAAACTTTCGCTTGCTTTCACAGTCCACAAAACGAAAACACGCCGAACGAACTGTACATCACAATTTTGGTATAAATGCACAGACGATTGTCACTTACATCGCCTACACAATGAGTTCTTAGAAAGGTACGTCTAAACAAAGGACATGCAAAAGAAGGGAAGTGCAAAGGTAAGAAGCTACAGACTGACATGTTTTGCGCGTTTGCTTACACATGTAGCTTTCATAGAAAGAACACGGACCATGGTATTGTAGTCTGTTTGAAGGATTGAACGGAGTATGGACATCATGGGGGTCATTCCAACTCCTGTTCCCACCTATTCAAGCGAGAAAGAGGGAGAAGTCTAATGTCCCAACACTTGCACCTTTGTCAGCATTTTTACTTTATGCGTGGATTCTGATGACTTTCGCGTTTCTAACATAGATTCTATGTTCTGAGTGTGGCATATGCTGGCGTAGCTTACAAGAGCGATCACTGAGTACTCCGGCCAGGACTCAGCAGGCGTGCCGTAGGGACCCTTCATCTTGATGGCAGGCCACGGCTGCAGAATTGCACAAGGGTTTTGAATGGACGTATCGTGTACATTTTGTTGGTTACCTTGGGACTTTGCTTTTTCTCGTCGTCTGTGCCTTTGATCAGCATCAGTGTCTTTTGCCGTTGTCTTGCAATATCGAAGAGGGCTTTGGTCCAAGGTCCTGAAAGGGCCGGAGGGATTTTCATGCACACTTGCAGTATATTTGTCTGGATTAATATACGTGCTGAGGTTAATGACTGTTTTTTTCAATACTACTTCTCTCTGCAAGCACTTACGTATAGTCCCTTGCGCATTTGAGCGCATGACAGCATGATATGTGTATTTTTGTTGCAGATTTTGAAAACGAGATGCAACAGACCCGCTTGAGCTATATGGAACTCTACGAAGTCGTCAGAGCCTAGCATGACAAACAAATCAAAGCAGGCTTGATCGCAAGATGTCATATTCATCTTTCCTCACACGTTTGTTGCTGAAAACGGTATAAATGAAGTAGATAGCATGAGTTTTGTGAATGATTCAGCAGTAAAAGGTCCGTATACTACGATAATATATGTATTCAGACCGATAGAGGTGAGTGTAAAGGGATGCCACTCGGTTTTGGCTATTGAAGGCACATTCAAACAAGCGAATTGTCCAGCTTTAGCCTAATGGAGAGATCAAGCGGTGTAAGTGTGGCAGTGGGATGAATTGACCTCAAAGTTTCTAGGTCGTGCGATGCGGAGCTGGACGAGGTTGCCGTTCAAGCGTATCAAAGATTGAATCTATTTAGGAGATACATAATGTAAATATTTAATGGTCAAGATTCAGCCACAATCGACAAGTATTTACATTAGCCAGCTACCTCTGTTTTGTCGCCGGGAAGAGTGCAATAAGCTCGTAGCATGTGGACGATGTAAATAATCACAAAAGGCCCCACCCAGTATTGAGCCTGCACTCAGCAAATACACAAAGCGTGGCAGACGCAAAAACGGCATATCAACGCGCAAAAGGAGCAAAAGGAGCAAAACAGCGCAAAAAATTCAGCGCAGACTGAAGAATGCATAATAAATTATGTTGTGTCAACAAAAATGGAGTAATTATGGCTGTGTGACTTGTGACAAAGTGACTTTTTGACATCTGAGCACTAATCTGCTTTGCATATGAGTACAAGACAGTTATATATGGGAACAGCAACAATATTTCCTGTGGTGAGGACTGAGTTGGGCTGCAAGTAGCTACCTGAGCCGGTTCCAGGAGCCAAAGCTGCCCATGTGCCAGGAAAAATATGGTAGATAAAGCAAAGAGGTAATGAGAGATCCAAAAAACACGAAACTTTGCGGCGCACCTAAAAAAAGCCAACAACAAATCCTGATGATATGTGTGCCATGAGAAGTGAGGACAACTGAAGTTCCCTTCAAGGAGCATATTTTTGGTTTTGCAATTTAAGTGCCGTGAGTAACCGGTAGGCGATAACCAATCCCACTCCAAACAGGACCAGCATCACCAGCTGCAGCAACACATGTTCAGCTCTGCCACGTGCTGTGCAATAGTTTTTTTCGGTCTACTCGAAGTGTGGTGAGGGATCATGACCCCAGTCCAGATGGGCAACGAGGCTACAAATTCTGGCAAAGTCGGGTTATTTCCCCCCCAAGTGTCGCCTAAAGAAAGTCAACAAGTACGGTTGATACGACCACGTGGAATGAAATACTGCACAAACTTTGGATCAAAGTACCACAAAGAATACAAAATATAACGTACCAAAAGCGAGAACATATCAATAAAAAAGAAATGGCTTTGATACAGATATTTGATAGACTCACGACATAGATTGCATGCATTTCTCTCCTTCTTACCGAAAACTGCCGTGACTAGGTCCGCGGGGGCTGTCAGAATACGATACCTTGCAAACGTTAGAAAAGACGCAACAGCAGTCAGGGCGGGCTTGCAAGCCTTCATCTTCACATAGTTATTGGTTGAATGAGTAATTATAAGGTAAAGAAACACGCATGCTTGCCTCATTTAGGGGCCTATTACCACGCCGCTCCTCCTTTCAATGATTGGAAAGTGTATGTAAAAAAGCCTTGAGAAAATTGCACTCGCAAACAATTACCTTTAGCCTTGCCATGCTTACCTTTATTTTCTTGAAAATATTTCCATCTGTTACGATGTTTTGTTGCTAACAAATTACTTTTACTATGTCATCCTAGTCTATCACAACCGCCACCACCGCCACCACCACCACAAACGCAGTTTTTCGATAATGTCAAACATTGCTTTTTCTCCATTCTATTGGAAACTAAACTAAGGCAGTAATTGATGTTAAAATGCATGCATAAGCATAGTATCATTATTTATAAACAGACCCATCGTAGACGTGTCCGAGCGTGTGTGTGCATGCGAAGAAAAACATGAGTTTGAAGCTTAGCCGATGCCAGTACTGTGCGTCGTCCAGCGGCAGGAAGCTGTTGAGCGGCGATCGCTTGGCCAACGTCAGCACGGGGGGTATCGCAAAGAAGAAAGCGTTGGCCAAGGTCCACAACATCACCTGGCAAATCATGCATACAGGAGTTCCAGCGTGTACGTCTGCAACGAATACAATAATCGTGGACAATAGCGTTCAGGAAGTGACCTGAGCGGATCCTCGAGCCACACAGACTCCATAGCTCATCAAAGCAAATGCATCCTCGTGATGCAAATACCTACAAGTAAACAAGAATGCATGCATCATTTTTTTCTACGAGAGCATTTCTACTAACTATATAAATACTCTGCGACGCAAATATTGAGAAATTCTCTA
This sequence comes from Paulinella micropora, assembly GCA_019918135.1. Taxonomy (NCBI): domain Eukaryota; phylum Cercozoa; class Imbricatea; order Euglyphida; family Paulinellidae; genus Paulinella; species Paulinella micropora. Next base: position 37,128 of record WBZZ01000847.1, read on the forward strand.
AGAATTCATGTAAGAACAAAAATATCTCTTGCCGTTTGAGCTAAGAGAAAAAGAAACTTACTTGAGAAACTTCCAGATGAAAAGTGAAATTAGGATGCCAAAATAAAAGACGAACCTAGAAGGCCAACAGCACAGTCACATTAGCAACAGTAAGTAAAAATGATCAAACATGCCTTGCTGCTTTTGCCTTACGCGCAGTATAGCACAGTATATACATGAATATAGTTGAACACAGTAGCATCAATGTGCTGTGTACAGTTTCCATTCTATCTTCAAAATCATCCACGAGGTTCCTTTGACGTCTTAACACCTTTTCTGTTGCATGTTTTGAAATTTCATTAAAAAACACTGAACCCTGTGAAGGCCCATGGCATAGCTTTGGAAGTAGGAAACTTGCATGGCATAGTTTTGGAAGTAGGAAACTTGCTTACGTAATATGCTGACAATTTAAGACCTTTCAACATGTGTTTGTACAATCCATAAATGTTTTGAATTCGAAATTGATGTGTGGACCACTTTGGCTTGCGTAGGGCTGTGTGTCTAGCCTGGAATTGCTTCAGAGACAACCATGGGTTTATTTTTTTTGTCTCTGTTGACTCCATTTGACTACTCTTTGCGCCCGACTTTCGGTTGGCGGGAGTTCTGCTTTGTTGCTCGCCTGACTCTTGCTGTTGAGACGATCGGTACAGATCTGCGTTGCTTGCACCATCTTCTAAGAACAACCGTAGCTCGGAAAAGTCGGCAAAGAGCTGCACAAATTCAGTCTGAGAAATCTCGATCCATGGCGTTTGCGACTTGGAGGGGAAAGAAAAGTTCTTGGAATTCTGGGACACAAACAATAAAACAACCAACGTGCTGTCTCAGACGCGAACATGACGAGCAAAAACTGGTTACCTCCTGTAGCAACGATTCTGTTGTACTTCGTTTGTCAAGGCTGACTTGGGACAAACTGCTTCTGCGAGAATGTCCCCCACTGGAAGGCGGTGTTTCGCCAGGAACACCTAGCATTTCCGTTGATGCACTCCAAGATCTAGAGCTCCCATCTTTGCGCATTGCTGCAATCTCAGTGAAACCGCCACGCGCCTCCACCCGAGATGGTTGTTGAAAGTCGTGGAGCCTAGCGTCGCCGTCAAGACGGGTGGATATCATCGAATTGTTACCAGAGGCCGATCGAGGTATTGGCTTGGAAATATGTGTTTTACTGCTCTCTTGTCGCTCCAAAAATGCGTCAAAAGTGACTTCTTGATTAGCGCGATGGGCCAGTACCTACACGCACGAGATGCACATGGATTGCGTACACGTACAGCCAGACACCACCTGCTGCGCCAAGATTTCGGTGGCTAGGTCTAAGGCGGAGTCGTGTAGCACAGTCAGGTTTCGACGAGCTGTACCGGCTAAAAAGTCACGAACCTGGTCAAAGTATCATGCAAATTGCCGAACTCCAGATACTAGCACAATGATACCCTTTGCAATGATATTAGTCCTGTTCTTTGGTCATCCAACACCTGCAGACAAACCCGAGGTAAATTTGCCTCTTGGGCTATGTGTATGGACTGCTCCCTACTGTCCCTTCGATGAAATTTTATACCTGAAAACATGCTGCAGCCTTATCGCCCACATGCATTTCAAAAGCGGGCCTAACAGGGTATGTTCGATTTTAAAATCTGTATAAATGAAGTTCACACTTTTGCTTCAAACATCCGCATCTGTGCATTTTTTGCATATATATAAGATATGAATTGTTACAACTTAAAAAAAACAGATAGATAGATAGATAGATAGATAGATAGATAGATATTACAGAGCCCACCCACAGACAGCAGAGCAGACAAAGAAATAAAAAGATGATTTAGGGTAGATAGGGATGTTTAGATAGATGGACAGGATAATTGACAGATGGATGAATTAATGAAGTGAGTGGACTCCTAGTATGGCACGGCATTTTGACAGATCTATGTGAGCTATAGTGCAAAGAGAATCTTATGAGCCACAGCTTGTTGTGCGACATGCTATGTTTTGGTCATACGCTGCCAGTTTGAGGATGATTGCGATGGTCAGGTCTTCTACACGCAGCTCCTTGTCTCGCACTGCTTCCTGATATACACAGCAATCATCTTGTCTACCCCCCCCCCCCCTCCCATTTCCTTCTGTCCCAAAAAAGAAACGCAAGATTTTGCTTGACTAGTCCCCATTTCTATGTTTTTCATAGCACCCATTTCTGTCATCACTTTTCTTTCCATCGTCCTTTTTCTCTTTCTGTGTGTTATGGCCTTGACCAGTGAGCCGTACATCTCCAGCCTCACCAATACTTCCGCTAAACCCATCGTCTCACATAGTTCTTTGCCAACCAATGCGCGCCACTTCTCTGAGGATATGCGGCGCTAACCAGAGCAAACAATTACAAAAATATCTCAGAACGCAGATGAAATGAAGAAAAAGGTAGGTAAAGAGGAAACAATGCCTTGGCAAAGTCGGGGTGTGCGTAAAGCTCGTCTTCAAAGCCGCTGTCGCTGCTCATTTCTTGCACCAGTTTCCTTGGGGTCATCCAATTGCGGACAGGGGTGCGTTCAGACTCATCTAAAAGACCACCACGCAATTACTTGTATTCTTTGATGCTCCTCGAGCAAGGTGGCTCTGCAGGTGATTGCCTCCAGCATGCTTTTACTTAAATTTATTACTGAATATATTTCACGGAAGCAAGGAGGAAAAAAATTCGTGAGGATGCTATTACTTGAATTTTTGCTTTGAGGTGTCCCTCCCTTTTTCGTTGGTGTCACGCTGCCCGACCCTCCCTTTTTCGTTGGTGTCACGCTGCCCGAACAATTAGGGACCGGTACAAAACCAAAGGTGTTGCTCACTTCTCGCATGTTCTCGATGAACGTTTGGAGGATTTCGTCTCTAGTTCTAACAAATACGTGTACACATCATCAACGCTGCAACAGCCAAGACCAAACACAGGCAAAAAGGTCACATAAAGACAGGAGGTGAAAGTAAGCAAGCGTAGAAATGCAACCTACTTTGCTGTAGCGTACCAACAATAACACAGAGTCTACTTTATCGACAGACCTTGAGCCCATAATTTTATTGACTTCCGCCACATAATGTGCCAGGCTTGCCTGAAGAAGATCAATTTTTCGGTAAGCATCCAAGTGTACATACAGCTTACAATTGCGACCTCATGCAGATCCCCCCCTTTTGCGATATTCGCAGATGGGCTTGCCGATTCGGTTGAGGTTTGAGCTTGAAGAAGTAAACATAAGCGCAGAAAGGCACGAATATCAGCTTCTAAGCGTCGTTCTTTAACTTCTAAAACACAGTCCGTAAGATCAAGTAAGCTACAGAAAATACAAGCTGACAGCAAAAAATTCGGGAGTGATTATCAAACCTGCTTGGCTTGGGCGTCGTTTCAAAGGCGGTAGGGGCCTAGGGCGTTTGTTCTGAGATGGAGATGAGGTTGAAGTATCAGCGCTATCCTCCTGGTGGTCGGCTTGGCCTTGGGAATGAGGGGATGGTCTCCGTTCATGGACAGATTCTTTGGTAGCATGTGTTGTTGGTGCTTCCAGCAGGGTTGGTGCTCTGGGTAAGCCAGTGCCCATTCGAGGATTTACTGAAGCAAGACCTCTAGGTCCTGTTGCGTTTGCATTTGGTATGGGTAACCCATTACCAGACTCTTTGGTTGCATTTGTTGGTGCCGTTAACAAGGTTGGTGCTCTTGGTAAGCCAGTTTCCATGCGAGGATTAGCTGAACCAAGACCTAGAGGTTTTGTTGCCTTTTGGATGGCCATGGGTAACTCATTTCTATTTGTGCCAATCTGTGCTTCACGTTGGACACTATCTGCCTTATGCCCAGCAGTTTTGGCTGTGACTGATTTCTGATGAGCAAATTTCTGACTGGAACTTGGGTCACCTGTGCTCGGAGTTGGGAAAGCCCTGCGGTTGGAGTTTGGTCGTGAATTAGGCGGTGGTGGCGGCGGAGGTAGAGGCGGATCCTCATCTTCTGATTCCTCTGATGATTGCTCTTCCACGGGACTCTCCAGCTGTTGCCTCGTCACTGGAGGTGGGGGAGGGGGGGGCGACGATCGCCTTTTCATGGAGGTAGGTGATTGCGGGCATGACGGAAGGTTTTGCAAGGAATTTTCCCTGGTGTGCAACACGACAACACTGTCTTTGGGAGAGTTTGCAATTGGTTGTTCGTGCTCTGGGCTCTGTGGGGAGCGAGCAAAGATGGTTGGATGAGCTTGCGAAGGAGCTTGCGAAGGTGATGACAAGGCAACTTTTTCATCAACGTGCTTGCTTGACCGCTTGCTAAGGTCAAAAACAGGAACAGCCTGCTCTACTTGCGTTTCAAGCCGCTTGCTAATGTCAAAGGCTGGAACAGCCTGCTGTACTTGCGTTTCAACTTCTTGCTTATGCATCAAAGCGGAGCGCTGTCTTTGTACTGGTGATCCAATTCTGCGAACTTCTTCCATCTTCTCAGCTTTGTGACCTGGTTCGATGCTAGCCTGATCCTGAGCATCATGCGGCAGCAGCAACAGTGGAACTGGAGGGACCGTGCCACGCTTGCCTTTGCAACGGCTCTTCTTGGCAGACATGCTTTCCCAGTATTCCAAGGTAGATCTACACACAAGAAGCAAACCTATTTGCATGTTGAGACGAATGCCAAGTCTTACCCAAACTGCTTGCCGTCTGCGACATTTTCTTTCAAGGTTTCAGGTGTGTGCACAGCCAAATCAGTACGGTGTGACAAGCTGCCACTTTCCACATTGAGGACAGGAGAGGTGGGACAAGACGTTGACTCGATAGAACTGGCATCTCTGGCCTGTTTGACGTCGATAGCAACAGCTGCTTTCGATCGAAAAGAATGTTTTTTGCTTTTTGCATTTGCAATTCCGTCTGCCTTGACATTGTCCATGGCCGACTGAGCTCGAGTCACGCCTGGTGCACGGTCTTTGCGGCTTTGCCTGTGCAAACCGCGTGAAGAGGTTGAGTGTTTTTTGTTCAACGCAGCCAACTGATCTTCGTCGTTCTCCTGATCGACCGGCGCCTTAGGTAAGAGCCGCTTAGGAAAGAGAAGTGCAGGGGGAGAAGAGGAATGAGAGGGTGCCTTGCTCATGGGAGAAGGAGGAAGGTCGGGTGAGGGAGGACTGGCCAGAACACCAGGTAGGTGCCGATGGCTCAGTGGCAGGCAAGGCTCCGAAGTATCCTGCAAGGGCAACCACAAAGCTTAAGAAGTATGCCCACTCCTACTGTAAGCGCAACCACAATATACATTCATCTTTCTTTCTTTCTTTTTCTTTCTTCTACCTTGTCTCTTCTTTCAACCTTATTGCTTCTTCTTCTTCTTCTTCTTCTTCTTCTTCTTCTTCTTCTTCTTCTTCTTCTTCTTCTTCTTCTTCCTCCTTCTCCTCTCCTCGTCCTATTGTCCTCCTCCCTGTCATACTTGGTTTTTGATCGTTCTTTTCGGTTTTATTTTGGGCCTGTTTTCCTTACGTGCTCTTTCACTTCCTGTCCAGAGTTCAGAGTGGGAGTATACCGTTGCTGGTGAGAGGCTGCCTTCCTGACTCATCTTCTTCAATCAAATCGCCTCCGCTAGGTAAGAACAGAAGAAGAAAAACAAAATTCCACGGTTGTTATTGTAATTACGTATCTGTCGCTCTGTAGTGTTTTCTATTTGCTTTGCAAAACTTGCTTCAATTACTTTTCTTCGTGGTGAGGAGTTAGTCTACCGATCATGTCTTTGTGAAGGTTGTGACGATTGCGCACGAGAGGGGGGGGGGGGGCGGGGTCTATTTGCATCGGTTGTTTTCTCAACTTCCTGCCTTGGGTTCAGTGAATATTGATTTATGTGAGGAATTCATTTCAGGCCTGCCTAGGTTATGGCGTAGCAATCGAGACGAAAGGAATATAGATACATGAGATAAGGAAAGAAAACACGATTCTAGATTTGATACAGATAGATAGACAGATAGATAGATGGATACATGGATAGATAGATGGATAGATGGATATATAGATAGATAGATAGATAGATAGAGAGATAGAGAGATAGATAGATAGATAGATAGATAGGTAGATAGGTAGATAGGTAGATAGGTAGGTAGGTAGGTAGATGGATAGATAGATAGATAGATAGATAGATAGATAGATGTCGGAAAGGAATGTAGTCCTTGCAAAGGAACGCAGTTTCACATCAAACAGTAATTTGTGTACTGTGCATGTGTCCGGGATGGGAAAGTAGATAGATATATAGATAGATAGATAGATAGATAGATAGATAGATAGATAGATAGATAGATAGATAGAGTTTCTCTATCTATCTATAACCTTAACCCTAACCCTAACTCTATCTATCTATCTATCTATCTATCTATCTATCTATCTATCTATCTATCTATCTATCTATCTTTTTATGCAGAGCTGATAGACCAAACAAACCTATCTATCTATCTATCTATCTATCTATCTATCTATCTATCTATCTATCTATCTATCTATCTATCTATCTTATACTAGACTGTCGACAGTCTCGAAACTCCATCTGCTTACTGGGCCCTCTGTAATGAGGTGGGAGCTCGTTCTGCAAGGGGCGCTTTATGGAACGAGCCCTGGCCCCGCCTGGTACTAGGGAGCTTTGGTATCGCCTGTATCAGTCCCTTCCGTGCAAACATCACGGCTTAGCTGGGCATCGGGTCAATACTTTACAGACTTCCTTGGTTGACGTAATCAGAAGCTCCTTTTTTCTGACATTAGTCGATATCTCATCAGTTGATCTCATCACTTACTCCACGAAGTGAACCAAGGCCACTTGAGGTGTCACTGACCCTCCCTTGGGCTTGATGTTTTGAAATGGGTGCCATCTGTCGACAGACAGAGAATTAGGGGATGGTGTGGGTGTGCTGGGCCCGTGGTGGGGTGCCTTATGTGTGCCTAGCCATACGCCTATGAGTCACATGCCGAAATAGCGACGGGAAGCACAATCCTGTTCCCTCAGGGTGCCCTTTCTCGCTTGTTGAGCCCGGAATAAAACCCACAGTGCTCTGTCGGTTTATACTAGACTGTCGACAGTCTCGAAACTCCATCTGCTTACTGGGCCCTCTTTAATGGAGGTGGGAGCTCGTTCTGCAAGGGGCGCTTTATGGAACGAGCCCTGGCCCCGCCTGGTACTAGGGAGCTTTGCTATCGCCTGTATCAGTCCCTTCCGTGCAAACATCACGGCTTAGCTGGGCATCGGGTCAATACTTTACAGACTTCCTTGGTTGACGAAATCAGAAGCTCCTTTTTTCTGACATTAGTCGATATCTCATCTATCTATCTATCTATCTATCTATCTATCTATCTATCTATCTATCTATCTATCTATCTATCTATCCGTCTATCTACCTGTGTCAAAATCATAAAATCGTGTTTTCTCTCCTTATCTCATGTATCTATATTCCTTTCATCTCGGTTGCTACGCATTTTCTATCTATCTATCTATCCATATATCTATCTGTGAATGACGCAGTTTGTGTGTTGGTCCTCATTATCTCTATCAAGGAAGCTAAAAAATGTTTGCGCGCTGCATAAGTAGGTAGCAACTTGGTCCTTCTAGTTTCGGGATTCAAATGAGTCACATCTGTCACTCTTTTTGAATACATTGTAACCACTGCCTATGACTCCCTTTTGTCATTAAATCCAGTTGGATGAATAACCATATTTTGCTTGTTTTGGCTGAGATGTGTGTGTGTGTGTGTGTGCACACACACACACACACAACACAACACAACACAACACACACACACACACAACACAACACAACACAACACACACACACACACGCACACGCACGCACACACACACACACGCACACACACACACACAAATCACACACACACACACAAATCACACACACACACACACACATACACGCACACAACACACACACACACATAAACAACACACACACACACACAAGCACACAACACAAACACACAGACACACACACACACAACACACACACACGAGAGAGAGAGAGAGAGAGAGAGAGAGAGAGAGAGAGAGAGAGAGAGAGAGAGAGAGAGAGAGAGAACGATTCCATACATGGTAATAGGTTAGCGTGTAAGGCTTTTGCAAGAAAAATCAAGAAGAGGCAGAGAAACGCACACTCACACACTCACACACACACACACTCACACAGACACATACATACACACACACAGACAAACAGAGAGAGAACGATTCCATACATGGTAATAGGTTAGCGTGTCGGGCTTTGGAAAGAAAAATCAAGAAGAGGCAAAGACACGGCGGAGAAGAGGCAGGTACAACAGCCCCTGTCATTGTTTTCTCTTGGATCGTGGTAGTTGGGAAGAAGAAGAGGTCTGTCTGTCAAGTAACTCGCAGCCTGGAAACCTCTGGAGTCATGCGAACAAAGCATTCAGTCAGACAGGAACTTGAAGCTGATCCAGGCTTGGTAGCCGTTAACCCTTCCCGGGAAAAGACTATTACTGAAAAATCTTACACCCGTTTTCGATAAAAATTATGTGTCGGCCCGATTTGGTTGATTCGTGCCAAAATGGCACAGCTTGAGTCTTTTAAAGTTTCCGGAAATATAAATTTCTTCTTTCTTTCTTCTTTTTTCTTCTTTCTTTCTTTCTTCCTTCCTTCTTCCTTCTTCCTTCTTCCCTCTTCCTTCTTCCTTCTTCCTTCTTCCCTCTTCCCTCTTCCCTCTTCCCTCTTCCCTCTTCCCTCTTCCCTCTTCCCTCTTCCCTCTTCCCTCTTCCCTCTTTGCTCTTCGCTCTTCGCTCTTCGCTCTTCCCTCTTCCCTCTTCCCTCTTCTTCTCCCTCTTCTTCTTCTTCTTCTTCTTCTTCTTCTTCTTCTTCTTCTTCTTCTTCTTCTTCTTCTTCTTCTTCTTCTTCTTCTTCTTTTATTTAGAATACGTATTATTCAAGGGAGGACCACTATAACTTAATATTGCGAAAAGTGTCAAATTAACCGAGGTGGTAACCTTCAGCGTAGTTGTAAGTTTGTATATCATCAGACGTAAAACTATGTCAAAATGAAAAAATGCAAGAAGGAGATGAGAGAGATGAGAGCGAGAGAGAGCGAGAGAGAGAGAGAGAGTAAGAGAGAGAGAGAGAGATGAGAGAGAGAGAGAGAGATCAGAGAGAGATGAGAGAGAGGAGATGAGAGAGAGAGAGAGAGATGAGAGAGAGATGAGATGGAGAGATGAGATGGAGAGATGAGAGAGATGAGAGAGAGAGAGAAAGAGATGAGAGAGAAAGAGATGTCTCATCTCTCATCTCTCTCTCTCTTCTCTCTCTCTCTCTCTCTCCCCCCCCCTCTCTCTACTATCTATCTATCAATCTATCTATCTATCTATCTATCTATCTATCAATCTATCTATCTATCTGCATTAGTTAGTAAATATGTTTAAAGTTGTTTTTGAAGGATGAGATAAACTTATTTTTATCCCGGATCTTGCGGTAGGCGACTCCAGAGCCTAACAGTCTCTTTTTGTGAGTCACTGTCCTCATGGCTGCTGTACAGCCTGTTTTGTCTGCTGCTCTTTGTTGGGTATCGATGCCTCTGACTAACGAGTTGGTAGTGATTGTCATGTTGTGGTCCATGTATTTGATGCTTGGGGTAGCGATATTTGTGCGCGAGGGTACAGATCCGATATATATGTATATATATATTAATATATATAGGTTGCGTAGCGATAGAATGCCAAGTTGTTGTCTGATTGGCGCTGTGTGAGTTCGGGGCGGCTTAGCCGCCAAGAGCCGCAGGATTTGTTTGTGTAGTGGTTGCACATGTTTGGCGCCTGGTTTATCCGAACCCCATACGGTGATGCCGTAGATGAGGTGCGGGTAAACATGCGCGTAGTAGAGCTGGAGGAGTATTCGTTGGCGGAGTATTTGATTGATATAACGGAGAATGATAGTGAACGGTTGTATGCGTTGTATAATTTGCTTGATGTGTTGTTGGTATCTGAGATTATGCTGCAGCGTTATCCCCAGTAGTTTTGTCTGAGAAGTATGTTGTAGTTGATTGCCATGTAGTCTTACATCGATGGTAGGGGGCTGCTTTTGAAAAATAGTGTATGTGGTCTTGGTAGGGTAAGGTATCAGTGTATTAGAGTTGAGGTAGGATGTTAGGTCGTTAAGGGCTTGTTGCGTCGCGATCTGAAGGGCGTGTGTGTCCTTGGCACATATGAGGAGGGTTGTGTCGTCAGCATAAGAATATATGGCCGCAAAACGGATATTATCATACATATCATTCATATATAGTAGAAAGAGCGTGGGTGACAAGGAGCTGCCCTGAGGGACCCCGTCTGTTATGATAGCGGGGTCCGATATGCGTCTTGTGTGTGCAGCTGTTATACTCTGCCTGTTAGATAGGATCTGAGGTAGCGTATGGTGCTTTCAGTGAAGTTGTATTGTGTACTTAATTTATTTAGGAGTGTGCTGTGATTGACTGTATCATAAGCTTTTGATAAGTCCACATACACTGCAAGCGTTACTCCTCTCTTCTTCTGCTGTTTATCTTGTTGATTATTGATTGTATCGGCAAAATGGTGTCCGAGTGCGGGCGGAAGCCGTACTGGAAGGGCGACAGGATGTTATGTTGTGTGAGATGCGTCATAATCTGCTTGTTGACTATACTATCATAGACCCTTGCTATGATAGGCAAGAGAGATATGGGTCTGTAGTTGTCAGGGCAACGCCTGTCCTTGCTCTTATACAGTTCTATGAGTTTAGTCATCTTGAGTGCGTCAGGGTTTTGGCCCTCATCGATTGATTTGTTGAAAGTCGATCTGATGAGAGGCACTATGACGTCTTCGAGATCTTTTATGATGGCGGGCGTGATGTCGATGATATCAGCCGCTTTATGTCTGTCCATATCATCGATAACATTGTTAACTATTTCATCAGTCGTATGAGCTAGTGCGAAAGCGGGCGGGCTCGGTCGCTGCTTGTGATCATCATACATGGGTGCAGATTGATAAGCTTGGAGCGCTTCCCTTACCCGCTTTCCAGTGTTAATAAAATGCTCGTTCATTTTATTCGCTATCTCTTTAGGCTGCTTATAGCTCTTATTAGTATATATTATTTCCTGCGGCGATTACCTAGCGGTAGAGTTCCGCGGTACTACCTGCCGTAGAACCGCTGCTTGCGCTTTAGGGCTGTCTTTCGTTAGCTCTAATTGCGCTTCGAGATAATTGCGTTTCTCCTGTTTTATCGCTTTCTTCACTATCTGTTTATATCTACTATGCTTACTGATCGTCTCTTGTGTGGGGTTGTCCTTTCGTTCCGCCCACACTTTGTGCTGCTTCCCTATCATCCGCTTAATCCTCGGGTGGATCCAAGGCTTATCTCGTCTATCTTTCGGTCTCCGCTTGTGGCGATTGACTACCGCTGGTATCGCCCCATGTATCTTCGTTATGGTGTCGTTAGTGTTCTCGTTCTCTATGCCACTCGGGTCGATCTTATGTCGTATCTCCTGTGCTATCTCTCCGCGTGTCTTCTCCTTATACCTATCATATCCCCTCCTTGTGAGCATCTTATCCCTTCTCTTTCTCCGTTCATTTGCTATCTTTACATATACATTTGCATAGATCGGCAAATGATCGGATAGTTGGAAAGGTATGGTACCCGCTGTGATGGGTGTTGGTATGTTAGTGAGAATCATATCAATGAGGGATGAGGTGGACGGTATTGCATTCCAGTTGTACCTCGTTGGTGACGTGATGAATGTGTACAGCCCGTTATGTGCAAGCAAGTCAAGCAGATTTTGTTTTGGCTGTAACAGATTGATGTTCAGGTCACCAATGATGGTAATTGTGGTGGAGGGGGTCTTGTGGTATATTTCATCAATGTAGGCTTGCAGCGCGGTGAAAACTTCTTCTTTTTTCTTTCTTCTTTCTTCTTTCTTCTTTCTTTCTCTTTCTTTCGCTTTCTTTCTCTTTCTTGCTTCTTCTACTTCTTCTTTCTTCTTCTTTCTTCTTCTTTCTTCTTCTTTCTTCTTCTTCTTTCTTCTTCTTCTTTTCTTATCTTTCTTATTATCATTTTTGATATTATTATTATTATTATTATTATTATTATTATTATTATGGACACCGTGATAGCCCAGTGGTCAAGTTCTACCATCTGGGCTCTGTCGCCAGTTCGATTCCCGTCGGTGCCACCAGTATTTTCATTGAACATACCGGTCTATTTCTGGACCAGTATTTTCATTGAACATACCGGCCCGTCTGGAAGTGTTGGAACTGCCCTTGCGGGGGTGTCATTAGAGCTTATCGTCAATTCTTTGTACTCCCCTCACGGGTGAGACGATGGAGGCGCATGTGCAGAAATGCATCAGCCATTGACAGAGAAGCACTATTATTATTATTATTATTATTATGGACACCGTGATAGCCCAGTGGTCAAGTTCTACCATCTGGGCCCTGTCGCCAGTTCGATTCCCGTCGGTGCCACCAGTATTTTCATTGAACATACCGGTCTATTTCTGGACCAGTATTTTCATTGAACATACCGGCCCGTCTGGAAGTGTTGGAACTGCCCTTGCGGGGGTGTCATTAGAGCTTATCGTCAATTCTTCGTACTCCCCTCACGGGTGAGACGATGGAGGCGCATGTGCAGAAATGCATCAGCCATTGACAGAGAAGCACTATTATTATTATTATTATTATTATTATGGACACCGTGATAGCCCAGTGGTCAAGTTCTACCATGTGGGCCCTGTCGCCAGTTCGATTCCCGTCGGTGCCATCAGTATTTTCATTGAACATACCGGTCCGTCTGGAAGTGTTGGAACTGCCCGTGCGGGGGTGTCATTAGAGCCTATCGTCAATTCTTCGTACTCCCCTCACGGGTGAGACGATGGAGGCGCATGTGCAGATTTGCATCAGCCATTGACAGAGAAGCACTATTATTATTATTATTATTATTATTATTATTATTATTATTATTATTATTATTATTATTATTATTTAGGGAGTACATAGGCCATCGGTCCTTTCCATGGGCTGATTGGTATAAAGCTCCTAGAGTAATGTTCTATGCCGTCACTTCCTTTATTCCACCGATTGGTGTGGAGACTTTCCTTATGGAATGGAGGACTGGATGCACATGGCCTTTTGGCTCAGCAATTGGCAGGAGATACACTATTATTATTATTATTATTATTATTATTATTATTATTATTATTATTATTATTATTATTATTATTATTATTATTATTATTATGGACACCGTGATAGCCCAGTGGTCAAGTTCTACCATCTGGGCCCTGTCGCCAGTTCGATTCCCGTCGGTGCCACCAGTATTTTCATTGAACATACCGGTCTATTTCTGGACCAGTATTTTCATTGAACATACCGGCCCGTCTGGAAGTGTTGGAACTGCCCTTGCGGGGGTGTCATTAGAGCTTATCGTCAATTCTTCGTACTCCCCTCACGGGTGAGACGATGGAGGCGCATGTGCAGAAATGCATCAGCCATTGACAGAGAAGCACTATTATTATTATTATTATTATTATTATTATTGTCATTGGACACCGTGATAGCCCAGTGGTCAAGTTCTACCATCTGGGCCCTGTCGCCAGTTCGATTCCCGTCGGTGCCACCAGTATATTTTCATTGAACATACCGGTCCGTCTGGAAGTGTTGGAACTGCCCGTGCGGGGGTGTCATTAGAGCCTATCGTCAATTCTTCGTACTCCCCTCACGGGTGAGACGATGGAGGCGCATGTGCAGATTTGCATCAGCCATTGACAGAGAAGCACTATTATTATTATTATTATTATTATTATTATTATTATTATTATTATTATTATCCCTGAAAGGTGTTGGGAGTAGGGGGTGGGGGTTTTGGGGGAGGGGGAAAAGCGAAATTGTGTACCCCACCCACCCACCCACCCACCCCCAGCAAATCGGCACCCCTGTCGGAATAAATAATGGTTTGTGGGAACCAAGAGTTGGGAGCTCATATTTGCAGGGTGACTAGCCCCAGACTCGATGTTGATGCTGATATGATTTTTTTGGAATTCACGCAAATATTTGCGTTATGAGAGTGTCCTGAATGCCAAAATTCCTTGTTTTTTTCCGCACCCCTGTCGGAATAAATCATGGTCAGGGTGAACAAGGAGGAGTTGGGACCTCACATTGATAGGGTGTCTAGCCCCAGACTCGATGTTGGTGCTGATATAATTTTTTTGGAATTCATGCAAATATTTGCGTTAGGGGAGTGTCCTGAATGCGAAAATTCCTTGTTTTTTTAGCCTATTTTCTGTACCCTCGTCGGAATAAATCATGGTTGGTGTGAACCAGGTGGAGTTGGGAGCTCATATTGGCAGGGTGGCTAGCCCCAGACTCGATGTTGATGCTGATATAGTTTTTTGGAATTCACGCAAATATTTGCGTTAGGGGAGTGTCCTGAATGCCAAAATTCCTTCTTTTTTTTCGCACCCCAATCGGAATAAATCATGGTTTGTGTGAACCAGGAGGAGTTGGGGGCTCATATTAACAGGGTGGCTAGCCCCAGACTCGATGTTGATGCTGATATAATTTTTTTGGAATTCACACAAATATTTGCGATAGGGGAGTGTCCTGAATGCCGAAATTCCTTGTTTTTGCCTCCGACAATTGAGCGTACCCTGTCGACGGGGAGTTTGAGGCTGATATTTGGTGTATCCGACACCTCTCGGTGCGCTCTCTTCGGAGATTAAAAAGTTTTGTTGGCGGGTGGCACAAAAACCAGAGATTTTAGGTTTTTGTGCACCAGAGCTTACACTTGCGTTCTGCTGGTACCTCCGGCAATTGAACGTCCCCTGTCGACGGAAAGGGGGGTCCGGGGGGCCCTCCCCCGGGAACCCCAGCCCAAGGGGGGGGGGGGGGGGCGAAGCGCACCGCAAACCATCCTTTCAGGTGGTGAAGGGGGTGGGGGTTTGGGGGGAGGGGGAAAATGAAAATTGTGTACCCCCCATTTCCGCACCCCTGTCGGAATAAATCATGGTTTGTGGGAACGAGGAGGAGTTGGGAGCTCATATTTGCAGGTCGGTTAGCCCCAGACTCGATGTTGATGCTGATATGATTTTTTGGAATTCACGCAAATATTTGCGTTAGGGAAGTGTCCTGAATGCCAAATTCCTTGTTTTTTTTCGCACCCCAATCGGAATAAATCATGGTTTGTGTGAACCAGGAGGAGTTGGGAGCTCATATTGACAGGGTGTCTAGCCCCAGACTCGATGTTGATGCTGATATAATTTCTTTGGAATTCACGCAAATATTTGCGATAGGGGAGTGTCCTGAATGCGAAAATTCCTTGTTTTTTTGGCCTTTTTTTTTGCACCCCCCCTATCGGAATAAATCACGGTTTGTGGGAACCAGGAGTTGGGAGCTCATATTGGCAGGGTGGTTGGCCCCAGACTCGATCTTGATGCTGGTATAATTTTTTTGGAATTCACGCAAATATTTGCGTTAGGGCAGTGTACTGAATGCCAAAATTCCTTGCTTTTTTAGGCTTTTTTTGCACCTCCCATCGGAATAAATCATGGTTTGTGTGAACCAGGAGTTGGGAGCTCATATTGGCAGCGTGGTTAGCCCCAGACTCGATCTTGATGCTGGTATAATTTTTTTTGGAATTCATGCAAATATTTGCGTTACGGGAGTGTCCTCAATGCCAAAATTCCTTGTTTTTTGGCAGTACTTGCCGATGCCTCCGGCAATTGAACGTACCCTGTCGACGGGGCAGGGGGGGTCCGGGGGGCCCTCCCCCCGGGAACCCCAGCCCTGTGATTGTACGTACCCGTTCTGGTCGCGGGTGGCACCCACACCTGAAAATTGAGGTTTTGTGCCACCAGGCGCCCTTTGCGGCACCTCAAGGGGGGGTCCGGGGGAGCCCTGCGATTGTACGTACCCGTTCTGGTCGCGGGTGGCACCCTCACCTAAAAATTGAGGTTTTTTGCCACCAGGCGCCCTTTGCGGCACCTCCGGCCAATTCAACGTACCCTGTCGAAGGGAAAGGAGGGGGAGCCGGGAAAGCCCTGCGATTGTACGTACCCGTTCTGGTCGCGGGTGGCACCCACACCTGAAAATTGAGGTTTTTTGCACCAGGCGCCCTTTGCGGCACCTCCGGCAATTCAACGTACCCTGTCGAAGGGAAAGGGGGCGGGAGGGGGGGGGGGGTCCGGGGGGCCCTCCAAAAAGTGATAAGAAGTAGGGCTGGCGGGGTTTGGTGCGCGAAGCGCAACGGTATACCATCCTTTCAGGTGTTGGCGCAGCCCCTACTTATTATTATTATTATTATTATTATTATTATTATTATTATTATTATTATTATTATTATTATTATTGTTATTATTGTTATTATTGTTATTATCCCTGAAAGGTGTTGGGAGTAGGGGGTGGGGGGTTTTGGGGGAGGGGGAAAAGCGAAATTGTGTACCCCCCCCCCCCCCCCCCCCCCCCCCGCATTTCGGCACCCCTGTCGGAATAAATAATGGTTTGTGGGAACCAGGAGGAGTTGGGAGCTTATATTGGCAGGGTGGTTAGCCTCAGACTCAATCTTGGTGCTGATATTATTTTTTTGGAATTCACATAAATATTTGCTTTAGGGGAGTGTCCTGAATGCCAAAATTCCTTGTTTAGCCTATTTTCTGCTCTCCCATCGGAATAAATCATGGTTTGTGGGAACCAGGAGGAGTTGGGAGCTCATAATGGCAGGATGGCTAGCTCCAGACTCGATGTTGATGCTGATATAGTTTTTTTGGAATTCACGCAAATATTTGCGTTAGGGGAGTGTCCTGAATGTAAAATTTCCTTGTTTTTTAGCAGTACTTGCCGGTGCCTCCGGTAATTGAACGTACCCCGTCGACGGGGCAGTAGGGAGGTCCGGGGGGCGGAACCCCAGCCCGGCGATTGTACGTACCAGTTTTGGTCGCGGGTGGCACTCAAACCAGAAAATTGAGTTATTGTGCCACCAGACGCCGTTTGCGCACACCAGAGGGAGCGGCTGATATTTAGTGTATCTGGCACTTCTTGATGAGCTCTCTTCGAAAACATAAAATATATTGCGCCGGGTGGCGTACACTCCGGAAATGTGAGGTTTTTGCGCCACCAGGCGCCGTTTGCGCACAGCAGAGGGAGTTTGAGGCTGATGCTTGGTGTACCCGACACCTCTCGGTGCGTTCTCTTCGGACATTAAAAAAGTTTTCGTGCAGGGTGGCACAAAAACCAGATATTTTAGGTTTTTGTGCCACCAGAGCTTACACTTGCGTTCTCCTGGTACCTCCGGCAATTGAACGTACCCTGTCGACGGGAAAGGGCGGGGAGGGGGGGGGGGGTCGAAGCGCACCGCAAACCATCCTTTCAGGTGTTGGCGCAGCCCCTTATTATTATTATTATTATTATTATTATTATTATTATTATTATTATGGACACCGTGATAGCCCAGTGGTCAAGTTCTACCATCTGGGCCCTGTCGCCAGTTCGATTCCCGTCGGTGCCACCAGTATTTTCATTGAACGTAACGATCCGTCTGGACAGTATTTTCATTGAACATACCGGCCCGTCTGGAAGTGTTGGAACTGCCCTTGCGGGGGTGTCATTAGAGCTTATCGTCAATTCTTCGTACTCCCCACGGGTGAGACGATGGAGGCGCATGTGCAGAAATGCATCAGCCATTGACAGAGAAGCACTATTATTATTATTATTATTATTATTATTATTTTGGACACCGTGATAGCCCAGTGGTCAAGTTCTACCATCTGGGCCCTGTCGCCAGTTCGATTCCCGTCGGTGCCACCAGTATTTTCATTGAACATACCGGTCCGTCTGGACCAGTATTTTCATTGAACATACCGGCCCGTCTGGAAGTGTTGGAACTGCCCTTGCGGGGGTGTCATTAGAGCTTATCGTCAATGCTTCGTACTCCCCTCACGGGTGAGACGATGGAGGCGCATGTGCAGAAATGCATCAGCCATTGACAGAGAAGCACTATTATTATTATTATTATTATTATTATTATTATTATTATTATTATTATTATTATTATTATTATTATTATTATTATTAGTGGCACCGCGATAGCCCAGTGGTTAAGGTCTACCATCTGGGACCTGTCGCCAGTTCGATTCCCGTCGGTGCCTGTATTTTCAAAGGATATTTTCTTTGAAAGTATTGGTCTGTCTGGAAGGCTTGGAGCTGCCTTGCGGGGGTGTCAGTAGAGCCTATCGTCAAATCTTCGTACTCCCCTCGCGGGTGAGACGATGGAGGCACATGTGCAGAAATGCATTCGCCATTGACAGAGAAGCACTATTATTATTATTATTATTATTATTATTATTATTATTATTATTATTATGGAGGGGTGCACAGTATGGCACCCCACGGGAAGAGGAGGTGGTTGGGCCTCTTCCCACTGGTTTCGAGGCTATGTCGTTGTGTTGGCTCCGAGGCTATGTTGTTGTGTTGGTTCCGAGGCTATGTAGTTGTGTTGGTTCCGAGGCTCTGTTGTTGTGTGGGTTCCGAGGCTATGTCGATGTGGGTTCCGAGGCTATGTTGTTGTGTTGGTTCCGAGGCCATGTCGTTGTGTTGTTTTTTATAAGACATACACCACGTGGGATCAAAGGGGTATTTAAATTCCGCGATCTAGGGGTGGTGACGGGTTTCGAGGCGTCCCAGACACTTACCACAAAACGTCCTCATGCGCTGGCAGACCGCATGAAATGTATGCTACCCCTGTGAGTACCTCCATGCGGGCCCTACCCAGTCTCGTGGAGCTCTCACGCGGGGAAGATCAATCATTTGTAGTTGATTTCCTGCAAGGTACCCGACACTGTGCGGGTAGTAGGGACTTCCTTTTGGGGCCTTCTATGCAGGATGGTTAGAGTCACTCTTCCCTCCCCAACATACTCACTGTAGTCCCTGTTGGGTCGAGGGATGGAGGCGCATGGCCCTCGGGCTCAGCCATGACAGATCAATATATATATATATTATTATTATTATTATTATTATTATTATTATCATCCCTGAAAGGTGTTGGGAGTAGGGGGTTGGGGGGCTTGGGGGGAGGGGGAAATGGAAATTGTGTACCCCCCCCCCCCCCCCCGTCCATCCCTTTTCCGCACACCTGTCGGAATAAATCATGGTTTGTGGGAGCGAGGAGGAGTTGGGAGCTCATATTTGCAGGGTGGCTAGCCCCAGACTTGATGTTGATGCTGATATGATTTTTTTTTGAAATTGACGCAAATATTTGCATTAGGGGAGTGTCCTGAATGCCAAAATTCCTTGTTTTTTTGAAGTACTTGCTGGTACCTGCGGCTATTGAACGTACCCTGTCGACGGGGAAGGGGGGGGTCCTGGGGGCCCTCCCCCCGGGAACCCAAGCCCGGCTATTGTACGTCTGGTAATTGAACGTACCCTGTCGGCGGGGAAGGGGGGGGCCCTCCCCCCGGGAACCCCAGCCCGAGGAGGGGGGAAGGGGGGGGCGGGGGATGCGCGAACTTCGCGCACCGCAAACCATCCTTTCAGGTGTTTGCGCAGCCCCTAGTTATTATTATTATTATTATTATCATTATTATTATTATTGTTAGTGGCACCGCGATAGCCCAGTGGTTAAGGTCTACCATCTGGGACCTGTCGCCAGTTCGATTCCCGTCGGTGCCAGTATTTTCAAAGGATATTTTCTTTGAAATATTGGTCTGTCTGGAAGGCTTGGAGCTGCCTTGCGGGGTGTCAGTAGAGCCTATCGTCAAATCTTCGTACTCCCCTCGCGGGTGAGACGATGGAGGCACATGTGCAGAAATGCATTCGCCATTGACTGAGAAGCACTATTATTATTGTTATTATTATTATTATTATTATTATTATTATTATTATTACCATTATTGCCATTAGCTGCATCAGTACGCCTCAGATATAGTATTACCATTATTATTAGTATTACTATTATTATTATTATTATTATTATTATTATTATTATTATTATTATTATTATTATTATTATTATTATTAGGGAGTACATAGGCCATCGGTCCTTTCCATGGGCTGATTGGTATAAAGCTCCTAGAGTAATGTTCTATGCCGTCACTTCCTTTATTCCACCGATTGGTGTGGAGACTTTCCTTATGGAATGGAGGACTGGATGCACATGGCCTTTTGGCTCAGCAATTGGCAGGAGATAGACTATTATTATTATTATTATTATTATTATTATTATTATTCCGTCTGGAAGTGTTGGAACTGCCCTTGCGGGGTGTCATTAGAGCCTATCGTCAATTCTTCGTACTCCCCTCACGGGTGAGACGATGGAGGCGCATGTGCAGAAATGCATCAGCCATTGACAGAGAAGCACTATTATTATTATTATTATTATTATTATTATTTGGACACCGTGATAGCCCAGTGGTCAAGTTCTACCATCTGGGCCCTGTCGCCAGTTCGATTCCCGTCGGTGCCACCAGTATTTTCATTGAACATACCGATCCGTCTGGACCAGTATTTGCATTGAACATACCGGCCCGTCTGGAAGTGTTGGAACTGCCCTTGCGGGGGTGTCATTAGAGCTTATCGTCAATTCTTCGTACTCCCCTCACGGGTGAGACGATGGAGGCGCATGTGCAGAAATGCATCAGCCATTGACAGAGAAGCACTATTATTATTATTATTATTATTATTATTATTATTATTATTATTATTATGTTTGAGATACTCCCCCCCCCCCCCCGCCTTCCCATCCCCCTCCTGCTTTTGTAGAAAAGGAAACACCGATGGCGTCATGTCGGTCTTTCGATGATGTTTTGCCAGCTGAGGTCCCCTCTTAGTATCACGGGCGGCAACAGAAAAAGCTATTCGTTGTAGCTGTTGCGCGCGGTCGAGTCGGCGGCTCACAGAGAAAACAAGGTCGGAGTTGCGTTCCGCCTTCCAATCGAGAGCACCAATATGCCCAGGAGTATGATTCCTTCTGGTATGTTCTCCCACGGGACGGGCTAACCTTTGCTCCCGCTCGGTCACTACCGTCGCACTTCTAGCAAATGCAACCTTTTTGTGTGCTATCGACTGCATTCTTACTTGATACTCCTGCTTCGAGGTGTCATTTGATGCTTCACGTTGCTTGCAGCAACGCCATTGAACAGACTCTGGAATTCATTTGCAAAACGGTGGCACTCCAGATGGTGCGTAAAACAGGCGCTAAAGGAATCGAGGTTTATCCTCTCTTGCCAATCACGACCTCTTATGTCTGTTTTACTGATAGTGGTGGGTGCACAAGCGTCCAAGCGGCGCGCACATGCCCATGCATTTTGACAAGGACGAAGGGCTCTTCGCTCGCAAGCAACAGCTCAAGCACCCACAAGTTTCTTCCGTTCTGTACCTAACAGATGCAGGTCATTTTTCTGAAAGTTTATGAGGGAAGAAGTCACCTACATACATACATACATACATACATACATACATACAGACAGACAGACATACATACAGACATACATGCATGCATACATGCATGCATGTATGCATACATGTATACATACATACATACATACAGACATACATACGTACGTACATACATACGTACATGCATACGTACATACATACATACATACATGCATGCATGTATGCATACATATATACATGCATGCATACATACATGCATACATATATTCATTCATGTGCATGCATACAGATGCAAACAAGCAAAATCTTTGAAAATTAAGTTCCTGCTTGACTCCATACATCCACACGTACATAAGTATATAGATAAGTACATACATACATACATACATACATACATGCATACACACTATATACATGCAGATGCAAAATAAGTAAACAATAGGTATTGCTTGACTGGACATACATATACTTGCACAGATACCAATAGGATATGTATGCTTTGGATGCAACTACGTACATAGGTGGCGCTACCTTGGTGGTGCAACAAACGTGTGCGTCGCAAGATATAACTCAAATGGTCCACATAAAGCTCAAAACAGCACTAAAAATAAATCAAGCAAAGAGGTTTTAAGTGTTCATAACATAACAAATAAATTGGGAAGAATAGAGATTGAAGATGTCGGGCCATCTGCATCGTGACTGCTGCATTCAAATCGCAGTTTCCAAGGAAGCCTCGCGCTGGCGTTTCCTGTGCGCCCAAGCGCAACAGGTACTTTCATTTTCCAGGTCATCGTCCATGAAAGTGGTGCACCTAATGCATTACGAGGCTTCCCGTGTACCACAGGCAACTTGCTCCACGGTGTGCTCCCAGCAGAGCCAATTGTTCAAAAGGTCTTTATGGTTGCTTATGTCAGTCATTCCCAGTGAAACTGGTGTGCAGGTTGGCGATAGAGTAGAGATCGACAGGGTGAGTTTGGGCCATGCTGCACTCTCGGTTGGTATGGCTGTCTTTTCTCTTGAATAGGAAGCAGAGCATCTCCCTAGAATCACTCTCCTTCTAAACCTTTGGTCTCGACGCCCAGAAGATGAAACTTGCAGGGATATATCGGATCAGGAAGCCGTGAGTGCTCGTTTTGGTACTTGCCTGGATAAAATCAGATGGAAGCAAGTTATGGCGCTTGCAACGACATGGCGAACACCGACCAAGCTCAACGAAGGACTGAAAGAGATTGGTTCGTCAATCGAAAACATGTTTTGGTAAGAAGAAGGTTCTGTTCTCGGTATCAGATATGGATGTATGTCAGGTATGATCCCTCGGGGAGGCGCGAGCAACAACTGGAACGGCGTCGTCGCTACGAGAATAGGCTCGCCCGACGAGAGACTTGCAGTGCCACCGCAAAACTAACTTCATTCCCTGCCCCAGACTGACATGTTCCTTAATCGAACTGTCCTTTCTTGGATGATGATTCCCCTGTGACGATGCGTTGCGGTGCATACTTTTTCTTGTCGAGCAGGATCAGTCGGTGACTGGTATGAAGGTCATGCTGTGAACTGACTGGGATGCCATCCGTAACCATCACTGATCGTTGACAGCCTGAGAACCCGTCCGTCTGTCTCCACAGTCCGGGCCCTGCTTCATCTACCACTTCTTGAATGCTTTTTAATCATCATGAGTCGGAGTGAATCAATAACTCAATTTTCTGACTTAAGTGAGAGGAACATCTGATCTTGCCTCTGTGTCTGATCTTGGTATTAATCCAAGTGGAAAAGCTGTGACTGCAAAATTTGATGAGGACTCGGACCGCCGCTGCCGCAGCTCCAATCCCTAGTACTTACAGTAATCATTCACATGACTTCATGATATTGACTTGTACAGTAGCCACAGACTGACAGCCTGAACGAAGGCTTGAAAAGGAGCAGGACCTAAGAATGAAAGATGAAATTGTTAGACTACTATTATTGATATAATAATCTATGATAGCAACTACACTCTATCAGCAGTACTACAGCTTTAATAAGAAAAGACACCAACAGAACACGCCACGTAACTTGGCTGGCCGGATCATAACTAATGGCTCTACCGACACCGTTACTCGTATACGGCCGGCCCTTAACTATTAATTAAGATTATTATTTCCAACACTCCCCCTGGAACAAAGTAAATTAATATATAAGTTACTGCCGGTCCTAACATAAGTTACGCCATCTAATACTATTTTGTGAAACATTAGAAAACAGAAACTCAAAACATATACTCTTACCCTCACGCTCTCCGAGAAGCCTGGTAATGTTATGCCGGCCCACCCGGTACTGAGTATGATATAATGCTGCATTGATCACTCTATGTTCCAGTCTGTCGGTTATCATTGGCTTGGAGAGTACGGAGTCCCTTCTACATGTTGATTAGGTAATTACACGTTCACTCACTGACATAATACCTTTACACTCCGGTTTGCTGAGAGACTCCGTTAGAACCCACGATGCAAATCGACACTATCAATCTGCAAGTAGATAGCAGAACTGACAAACTCAAAGGTAACAACGAAACTGAAATAAAGTCCGCCGCACGACTGTAATTATTACACAATTGTTATTGTCCAATCCTGAATACCAACTTTCATATAGACAGTTACGTCCGTTACTTTTAGTCACCGTGAGTAGTATTGACTAGAACTACACTGTCATTCGACTATACGAATAAATTACTTCCCACTCACAAAGTAATTACTAATAGCAAACGTAGTAGTGTTAGACCTATTGACTTGATATAATTAACAGGATAGTCAGTATGTGCCGGCATATGTCATGTGTGTCGTTAGAGCCATTACGTATGTCCGGCCTAGTATATAATCGGGCCGTTCCCTGGCACCCTTTTCAATAAAGTATCTACTGTAGGACACAGCAAATATACGGCAGATCATTAAGTTAGTCTCACAGGTTATAGAGCCTTGTAGCGTGAACGTTAGGTCTAGTAGACTTTATTCACTTATTACGTACTATCGGGGCGTGCGGAAGGCTGCCACCGAAAATGCAAACAGGTGTACGTGCGGAAGGCCGTCACCAAAGATTTCGGGTCCGGCAGAGCCGACGTGTGATAGATTTAGATAGAGAGGTGTTTGGGCCCGCAGGGCATGTGTACCTGAAGCAGTAGGGGGGGGCATCTACGCCAACCACCGCGCTGCCGACCCCGCCTCGCCGCGCTGTCGCGCTGCGAGGCGGGATCGGCAGCGCGGGGTTGGCGTAGGGAGCCCCTTTGCAGTTTACAACACTTAATTTTAAACTAACACTACAGTCTTTAATAATAATGACTTTCACTAGTACTGTAAATAAACAAAAAGTATGATGTATTTCATTATTTCATTATTCGGAACCTAGCCGCGGTAGCACGTGGTACAACTCTTTCAAATCCTGTCCGATGTTAAGTTGGTGTCCACGATAATAGTTGTGTCCGTTCCCAACTGTGAATACTGATGCAATCGGAAGCACTAGACAGATAAGCATTTCCTCAACCATGCGCAGCCCAGATAGTTCTGGTGGCCTGCCACCCTGACACACGTATTAGACATGTAGAAAAGATTGCTGTAACAGCTGTCATCTACCTTGTCGGCCCTCCAAACGATCATGCTGTTGCTTGCAGTGAAAGGATTGCCGACACTAGAGGGTCGATTCAAAGGAACACATCGCCTGCACACTGTCCGCCATTTTCCGCTGTCGCTATACCTGTCTTTCTGGAATTTGATCTCACAGCAGGAAGAGCAGAAAAACACAGAACTCAAATTGTTCTTAACGTACAGCTCATGCTCCACTAAAGAGGAACCAACTTCTGGATCCAGATCCCACCTACACAGAGCAAATGGAAATGTTTGTGTAATAGGTAGAAGTCTAGCTATGTGTACGTTTCTACATGTCTGTATTCTTCTTCCGTAATATTATACCTTTCTGTAAGCACATGGTTCCGCGTTTCTGCTGACACAGCACTTAAGAAATGATGCGTTGATTTCTTTTCCTTGTCAGGATTTCTGTTGGACTCTGGATCGTCTGAATCGCATGTTTGCTCCGTGCAGGATGCTTCCTGTTTCTTGCGCTTGGAACGTAACCGCTTCATTCTCTCCTTGGAACTATCCATATCTTGCATCTGTTCATCTTCAGTTTGATATTGTCTCTTTTTATTCATCCTTGCTCGCGCCTCTTCACGCTCTTCTTCCCTGCTCTCGGCCGTTTGTCCTTCACGTGCTGCCTGCATCCCTGCTCGCGCCTTTGTACGCTCTTCTTCCCTTCTCTCGACCGTTTGTCCTTCATGTGCTGCCTGCATCCTTGCTCGCGCCTCTGCACGCTCTTCTTCCGTTCTCTCGGCCGTTTGTCCTTCACGTGCTGCCTGCATCCTTGTTCGCGCCTCTTCACGCTCTTTTTCCGTTCTCTCGGCCGTTTGTCCTTCACGTGCTGCCTGCATCCCTGCTCGCGCCTTTGCACGCTCTTCTTCCCTTCTCTCGGCCGTTTGTCCTTCACGTGCTGCCTGCATCCCTGCTCGCGCCTTTGCACGCTCTTCTTCAGTGCTCTGTGCCGTTTGTCTTTGACGCTTTGCTTGCATCCTTGCTCTTGCTTTTGCACGCTCCTCCTCTTTCGCCTCTTCAGACTGTCTTTGTCGCCACCTCGCAATATTTTGCGCGTTACGTCTTTTTTTACTCTCCCGTCGCTTAGCCTCTAATTCCTGCATGATCTCTTGTAATGGATGTCTATTCTCTGCGACCTCTCTTTCTCCCGAATTTGCCTGCCTGTCTTCTCCTGCTAATAACACCAAATAATTCATTGTTAGTCAAATAGGTTGGATACGTAAGTATCATGTATGTGTGTAGATGTCTAAAAAGTATGTGCAGAAGAGATGCTGGGAGAAAGGACCTGATTGTTTGTTCTTCTTCTCGTCCCGCATATCTACAAGCGTCTGATTAGCGTTGTCAACCACCCGCTGCGCTTCTTCAGAATTTCCTTGACTGCCATCTCTTTCTCCTGCAAAAAAATCAGTACATATCGTTAGGTAAGGTACCTAATGTGGATGTATTGTTTAAGAATACAGAGTTTTTAGAAAGTATTAAGGAAAGAATTACCAGATTGTTCATTCTTCTTCTTATCGTTACCCCACAAATCTACCAGCGTCCGCATTTTCTTGTCAGCCATACGCTGTGCTTCTTCCTGCCTCGCCCGCACCTGCTTTCTCTTGTATTTGCGCTTCTTTATTTTGCACTTTTGCTGCTTATTCTCCGACTTATGTTGCTTCTTGTTTTCTGATTTTGGTTGCTTCTTTGATGATCGTCTGGTTTTGCTTTTTGTTTTGCTGGCTGTTTTCTTTTTTCGTTTCTTTTCTTTTGGACTCGGTTCAGCGCTCCCCTCTGTGGTTTTCTTTCGCTTGCGAAGAACCTTGTCATGCAAACTTCCTAAGCGCAGTTTGGAATCAGCAATAGTGTTTGCACTGCCAGCCCTAGCTAGCATGGTTTCGTATAATTCCTTTCTCTTGCGTATCATCTCGCCTGGGATCCGAAAAAAACCATGAGAAGAAACAAAACTCTCAAGTTCATTCTGCTTGTACCACACTGCATCGTCCGGAAACTTTCCCTCGCCTTTGTATTTCGCTGCAAACTTCTGTTGCATGTTGAATACATACTGCTCGTTCAGCTTCTGGAATGTCTCCTGCTGTTGAACAGGCACGAATCCTCTTGCCCCTTCCCCTCGCATGTCGCCATCGCTACTAGGTTCATCAGCTTGATCGCCACACTGAGAACGAACTTCTATATCCTCCAAGTGCTACGTACCAAAAAAAACAGTCATGATAAATCGACTAATAATACGTAACAACAAACCGTGAGTCAAACCTGTATCCATTGCAGTCCTTCCTCCTCCAGCAGCTTATTGTCTTCTTCTTCAAGCTGGTTGTCAACCAAACAATGATTAAAATCATCTTTGCCTTCTAACTCCTGTTCTTCCTCCACAAAGTCACCGATGCTTCCTGCCTCACCGTCTGAACCTTCGTCACCAGGTGAATCTTCACCCGAACCACCAGACGCTTCGTCCGCAATGAATTGCGAGCGCGACATATTTACTTTATCGAAATGATACTGTTTCACCTATATAAAATACAACGATATTACAACCGCAACAACGAAATAAACAGTTACTCACACCTTAATAAACATTATCAAACACATTCTGACAAGATGATGATTAATCACTATGGAACACAATAATGATCAGTCCTAACTTCACTAACCACCGTCGTCTCATGCCAATCAAAGCTTATACATCGGAAAAGACATTGTCACAGACTTTGATCCAGTTTGATTAGTACAGTACAACAAAACCAGTCTGAATACAATCGGTCTTGCTGTACTATACTAATTGAGTTATCGGTAACTCGACAGTTACATAAATTATTTGATTCTGCTTCACTTAGAGTGCTGTCAGATATCCGCTTACGTAGAGGGTTGTAAATGAAGGAGAATCAAAT
>WBZZ01000847.1:70000-97500 GCA_019918135.1 Paulinella micropora
ACTTGATATAAATTGAAACTTTATTAGATGATTCTGTTTCAGTAATATGAATATTAACACAAACCATACAGATTTGTTATAAGAATTTTGATATTGATTCCAAATTATTAATATTTTAAAATATATAGTGTTTTTAAACACTGTAATTGCTGGAATCGATAAATCTAAATTAAAATTGACTTATACTATTTTGTTTCTGGAATATTAATACAAACTACAAACCGAACTACTTAAGTCATTAACTATCACTAGCTATTTATAGTATGAAACTACTAGAGTACATATGAACACTATTTCCGGAACATTATTATAATGCAAAAAAAAATTTAATCAATTTAATATTATCTACTTCATAACTAATTCCATTTCATTATATTGATTTTCTTAATCTGCTTTATGAATGTATCAGCGACTATTTTAAAAACTATTCACTGTTTGTTCTGTCGTGTAGCTTTGCCCTTCCCAGAACTTAGTACTTTCGGAGGCTCCTTCTCCTTGTACACAAACTCGCCTTCCATTCTCTTGCTTTGCTTAGACTGCGCTAAGAGCGTATCAACAACTACTTGAAACCCTTTGTTCATGATATCCAGATACTCTCTGATCCATGCTTTTACAAAGTAGTCAGCAACATTTTCCATGTTGAACCTGCATTCACCAATCCATCATTACATTATTCTGTGTGGTAATATGTATGTATAAATGTATGTATGTATGTATGTACGTATGTATGTATGTACCTATGTATGTATGTGTATGTATGTATGTATGTATATATATATGTACGTATGTATGTATCTATGTATATATATATGTATGTGTGTAAGTGTGTACGTATACATGTATATATATGCATGTATGTAGAGAGAGAAAGAGAGAGAGAGACACAGAGAGAAATAGAGTGAGGGGGGGGGGGGTTAGCCCCCCCCCCCCATTCACTTTAGTGTGTGTGTGTGTGAGAGAGAGAGAGAGAGAGAAAGAGAGTGGTAACATCTGTGTATATATGTATGTATATGTGCATATGTGTGTGTATGTATATATGTATGTGCGTATGTATGTATGTATATATATGCATGTATGTAGAGAGAGAGAGAGACACACACAGAAAGAAATAGAGTGAGGGGGGGGGGGATATATATATGTATGTGTGTAAGTGTTTATGTATACATGTATATATATGCATGTATGTAGAGAGAGAAAGAGAGAGAGAGAGAGACAGAGAGAAATAGAGGGTGGGGGGGGGGGGTTAGCCCCCCCCCCCATTCACTTTAGTGTGTGTGTGTGTGAGAGAGAGAGAGAGAGAGAAAGAGAGTGGTAACATCTGTGTATATATGTATGTATATGTGCATATGTGTGTGTATGTATATATGTATGTGCGTATGTATGTATGTATATATATGCATGTATGTAGAGAGAGAGAGAGAGACAGAGAAGAATAGAGTGAGGGGGGGGGGGGGCGTTAGCCCCCCATTCACTTTAGTGTGTGTGTGTGTGAGAGAGAGAGAGAGATAAAGAGAGTGGTAACATCTGTGTATATATGTATGTATATGTGCATATGTGTGTGTATGTATATATGTATGTGCGTATGTATGTACGTATGTATTGTATGTAAGTATGTACGTATGTATGTATTGTATGTAAGTATGTACGTATGTATGCACGAACGTATGTATGTATGTCTGTATGTACATATGTATATGACATGTATATATATATGTATGTATGGCTGTGTATGTATGAGAGAGCGAAAGAAAGAGAGACCCAGAGAGAGAGAGAGAGAGAGAAACTTTAGTGTGCTAATATGTAGAGAAAATTTAGTGTGGTAATATGTAGAGAAACTTTAGTGTGGTAATATGTGTTACGTATGTACGTATGTATGTATGTATGTATGTATGTATGTATGTACGTATGTACACATGTATGTACGTATTTATGTATGTACGTAAATACTTTGTATGTATGGTATGTATGTATGCATGTATGTATGTATGTACGTATGTACACATGTATGTACGTATTTATGTATGTACGTAAATACTTTGTATGTATGGTATGTCTGTATGTATGTATGTATGTACGTATGTACGTATGTATGTATGTCTGTATGTATGTCTGTATGTATATAACAGATATATTAGAGGAGAGAGAGAGAGAGAGAAAGAGGAGAGAGAGAGAGAGAGAGACAGAGAGACAGAGAGAGAGAGAGAGGAGAAAGAGGACAGAGCAGAGAGAGAGACAGACTTCTCTGCCACTGCGTTGTCATAACCTTCCTTTAGTAAACGCCCTCTTTGGGCCTCAATCTAAAACCCAAACAAAAATTCTTGTGCAACACACGAAATGAAAGTTACCTCTTGTTGGTGTTGTCGTTTGACTGCGTCTTCCACAGCCGTATTTATTGCAGTCTGCAAAGACTTCCGTACGATGTCTTCGAAAACAGGACCCACCACGGTTTGCAGTTTATTCGCCAACGAAGACAAGTACTTGTCTACGACCTCTTGCGACGACCCCTCCGATACACTGTGCACAACCGCCTTATCCATGATTTTGGGAATCTCTGTTTCCATGACTTTGCCCAACATCGGCGATATTTCTCGGTGAAATCTGTCGTTCACATTCTGTACATCCTGGTCGAGTTTTAAGACTCTTTGGGACAAAAAATATGATGTGTGTAAGTGTGTATGTATACATGTATATATATGCATGTATGTAGAGAGAGAAAGAGAGAGAGAGAGACAGAGAGAAATAGAGTGAGGGGGGGGGGGGTTAGCCCCCCCCCCCCCCATTCACTTTAGTGTGTGTGAGAGAGAGAGAGAGAAAGAGAGTGGTAACATCTGTGTAGATATGTATGTGTATGTGCATATGTGTGTGTATGTATATATGTATGTGCGTATGTATGTGTATATATATATGCATGTATGTAGAGAGAAAGAGAGAGAGAGAGAGAGACAGAGAGAAATAGAGTGAGGGGAGGGGGGGGATATATATATATGTGTGTGTAAGTGTGTATGTATATATATATATATATATATATATATATGTATGTGTGTAAGTGTTTATGTATACATGTATATATATGCATGTATGTAGAGAGAGAAAGAGAGAGAGAGAGACAGAGAGAAATAGAGTGAGGGTGGGGGGGGGGCTACCCCCCCCCCCCCATTCACTTTAGTGTGTGTGTGTGTGTGAGAGAGAGAGAGAGAGAGAGAGAGAAAGAGAGTGGTAACATCTGTGCATATATGTATTTATATGTGCATATGTGTGTGTATGTATATATGTATGTGCGTATGTATGTATGTATATATATGCATGTATGTAGAGAGAGAGACAGAGAAGAATAGAGTGAGGGGGGGGGGGGGGCTAACGTCCCCCCCCCCCATTCACTTTAGTGTGTGTGTGTGTGAGAGAGAGAGAGAGATAAAGAGAGTGGTAACATCTGTGTATATATGTATGTATATGTGCATATGTGTGTGTATGTATATATGTATGTGCGTATGTATGTATGTATGTATTGTATGTAAGTATGTACGTATGTATGTATTGTATGTAAGTATGTACGTATGTATGCACGAACGTATGTACGTATGTCTGTATGTACATATGTATATGACATGTATATATATATGTATGTATGGCTGTGTATGTATGAGAGAGCGAAAGAAAGAGAGACCCAGAGAGAGAGAGAGAGAGAGAGAGAGAAACTTTAGTGTGCTAATATGTAGAGAAACTTTAGTGTGGTAATATGTAAAGAAGCTTTAGTGTGGTAATATGTGTTACGTATGTACGTATGTATGTATGTATGTATGTATGTATGTACGTATGTACATATGTATGTACGTATTTATGTATGTACGTAAATACTTTGTATGTATGGTATGTATGTATGTATGCATGTATGTATGTATGTACGTATGTACACATGTATGTACGTATTTATGTATGTACGTAAATACTTTGTATGTATGGTATGTCTGTATGTATGTATGTATGTATGTATGTATGTACGTATGTGTGTATGTATGTCTGTATGTATGTCTGTATGTATATAACAGATATAGAGGAGAGAGAGAGAGAGAGAGAGAGAGAAAGAGGAGAGAGAGAGAAAGAGAGAGAGAGAGAGAGACAGAGAGAGAGAGAGGAGAAAGAGGACAGAGCAGAGAGAGAGACAGACTTCTCTGCCACTGCGTTGTCATAACCTTCCTTTAGTAAACGCCCTCTTTGGGCCTCAATCTAAAACCCAAACAAAAATTCTTGTGCAACACACGAAATGAAAGTTACCTCTTGTTGGTGTTGTCGTTTGACTGCGTCTTCCACAGCCGTATTTATTGCAGTCTGCAAAGACTTCCGTACGATGTCTTCGAAAACAGGACCCACCACGGTTTGCAGTTTATTCGCCAACGAAGACAAGTACTTGTCTACGACCTCTTGCGACGACCCCTCCGATACACTGTGCACAACCGCCTTATCCATGATTTTGGGAATCTCTGTTTCCATGACTTTGCCCAACATCGGCGATATTTCTCGGTGAAATCTGTCGTTCACATTCTGTACATCCTGGTCGAGTTTTAAGACTCTTTGGGACAACAGGTCCCACTCTTCTTCGCTGAATCCATTATCGCTGTAATCTTCTTGCGATGCTTTGGCTTTCTTACTTGCTAGATCTTGGTCTGAATCTTCTGACATTTCCGACTGGCTGGTTTACTTTGACAAGTCTTGTTCCGATGTATGAACTTTGATCGACAGCAACTACCAACGCAAAAAAAAAAAAAAAAAACAAAAAAAAAACTGCTTGCTTGAAATTCGATTTCCTTGACTCTTTAAACACTACATGTCGATTCCCTTGACTCTTTAAACACTACATGACCAAGTACACGTGTAACTCGCAAACGACTAGTGCCTACACATGACGAAGTATATGTGCAAGTTGGAAACTACGTCCTATATCTGCAAGTTGGAAACGACGACTGCTTACACATATACTTCCTCATGTAGTTTCCAGAGTCTAGGAAATCCTACTTCACAGAGTTTGCTCGCCTCACACTCTCACCATCCCGCTTTTTTCAAACTTTATTCAAAAAGAAAAGTCAACGAAAAAGCAATCCTTTTGCCCTTGCTATTCACAATTCAGTAATTTTCTTATCCGGCTGCTCAATTTCTGAACAATTCTTTAGTGTCCGGCTACTCAATTCCTGCACAATTGGATACGAAAAAGGAAATTTGAACGTAACGTCAAAAAGCGATTACGAACTAACTAACGAACGAACTAACGAACGAACACACGAAAAAAAATTCAACGCAAAAGCGGAAAAAAAGGCCCAAAAAAATTTTAGCTCCTCAGGTATATGCCCTGCGGGCCGAATATTCAAATCTGGTGTGTGTGCGAAAGGCTACCACCAGTCTGGTGTGTGCGGAAGGCTACCACCAGTCACATTAAGTGGACTGTGCGGAAGGCTGCCACCTAGTCGCTAGTATGACTAACCATTTCCTAACTCCATCTCGCTTCTCTACCCACAGAGAAAGCAACATTGGTAGTCGAGCCTCCCTCCTACCTTCCTCCCTTGGTACGCCCGAACAATATGGCGTATCAAGGTTCTGACTTAGTAAAAATGAGGCTAGACCCTCCAAAGTTCAATCATGGAAAAGAATGGGAGTTGTTTGAGTACACCTTTACATCAGTTATAGGTGTCACACACCCAGAAATCCTTTCCATAATTCCGAGCTTTGAGACTCATCCCTTAGCCAAACCTATACAACTACCTGCACGACCTGAATCTCCTTCAGATGCATCCTTCAAATCACCTACAAGGAAGAGGGAGACGAAGAGGACGAAGAGGAGACAGTAGTAAAGGTAGAGAAGAAAGACAAGGGAAAGAAAGAAGAGGGTCAAGAAACTGCAAGTGCAAGAACTGCCTCTGCCCCCGCCACTGCTATACCTACGGACCAAAAATCCAAAATACCAGTGTTGACGGGGGGGGAGTAAACCGTCGCCGCTATTTGCATTACAATTGGGAGCCAGATATTACGTGAGAGAGAAAGAAGCTAAGCTAAACAGATTGCTCTATGCTTTAATTTCCTACTCCAATCATGTGCTCACGATAGGAAGGTGATGACTATAATGAGGCAGGGGGATACGGACGGTGCTCGCCCTCAAAAAACATTATGGAGGTCTTGACCTCATAAGGCTGAAGAGGACCAGGAAAAGCTATACCATTCTTACCCTAAGAAGGTTAGTGAGGTGAGTAGCTGGCTAGCTGACTATCTCACGACTATCAAGACACAGGAGAAGACGATGGGAGTGATACCGGAGATGATGAAGACAGGCATGATCATGAAGAAATTAAAACACTTACCTGTCTATCAAGCCTACTATCGTGACACTTGGTGTCCTCTCTTACCTACTCAAAGGCCCAAGCTGCCTGAATTTATCAAGGTAGTAGAGCAGCTAGCTCAGAGCAACGTATCAGAAACTAGAATGCGTAAACTCTATGGATCTGGTAGCTCTAAGAGCGACCCTATCACTATCAACACAGTGGCAGGAATAGCTCAGGGCAAGAAGAAGAGCAAGTTACCACAGGCGTATGGTGAGGGGGAGGACAGTATTTGCTGGAACTGCCTGTCCCCTGACCATGAGATTGCTTTCTGTCTAGTCAGATGTCAGCTCAAGGACAGTCCCAAGGACGGACACGGTCCCCTGAAATGCCCCATAAGAAGGAGAACTAGGGTCTCTGAGAAGTTGCGAAGAAGGCAGCAGAGGAGTGAGACGAAGTTGAAAGCAGTAGACTTCATTACAAAGAAGAAAATGATAAGCCTAAACGCTGAATCATCCGACTCCTCCAACTCACCCTCTCGGCTTAGCCATGTTGGTCTAGTATGCAAAGGGCGGAAGATAGGAGAAATGCTCGACTATCAGTAGGTCACTAACCTGGGGTGAGGGAGGGTGAATAGAAAGGGGAAAATATGGATGTGGAGTCCTAGTACCTATCGTATCTAGTCTGACCACAGGTGGGGATTGCAGACTGCCTACAGCACGTCTTATGCTATGATGATTGACTGCCTTCCGCACGTCCGGACAACGTACACTTTTGCGTGACTGCCTGGTGCCAGCTCACCAAAAATGTGTGTGTGATTAAAGCTCTGTATCAGAGTTCGCACAACAAGGCTCGATAACCTCTTTGACCAGTATAACTTAATATAATGATCCGGAACTCACAACTCACCGCGTCTGCAGTAACAAAGCTTTAATAACGCGCCAAACCAACAGAAGGCGCGCAGAACGACATGACTGGCCGGATATAAGTAATGGCTCTACCGACACCGTTACTCTTATACGGCCGGCCCATGTAACTATTAATATCGATTATGAGTTCTAACAGTTAACAGTCATAAACGGGTAGTGTCTGTTAAACCTATTAATATAATTAACCGGATAATCAGTATGGGCCGGCATATGTAATGTGTGTCGTTAGAGCCATTACGTATGTCCGGCCTAGTATATAATCGGGCCGTCCCCTGGCGCCCTTTTCTCAATAAAGTATCTACTGTAGGACACAGCAAGTATACGGCAGATTATTAAGTTAGTCTCACAGGTTATGAGCCTTGAGACTTCGCTGCTATACTCAAAGGGCATATGAGGAGTGGCCGAGTGTGCACGGCCAAAAATATGAACATTCCTATGAGGCATCTAAGGTCATAGCGTAATAGGCGATGGTCCTTCTTCAAAGGGGCGGGGCTATCGGAAGTGAATGGCGTTTTAGCAGGTATCTCGAGCTCCTTCATATAACCCAACTCCTCTAAAATCGACAGCTCATACTTACGCTGATGCAAAGCAATCCCCTTTTCAGTCTGGATGATCTGGATATTTTTGAGGAGTTGGGTTATATGAAGGAGATACCGGCTAAAACGCCATTCACTTCCGATAACCCCGCCCCTTTGAAGAAGGACCATCGCCTATTACGCTATGACCTTAGATGCCTCATAGGAATGCTCATATTTTTGGCCGTGCACACTCGGCCACTCCTCATATGTCAGAGAACTTCTCGCATTACAACAAACTTTGCGGGATATCGGAATAAATCTTGAAGGTCAAGGAACCGTTTCAGGGGAGGACCCGGGAGGAGAGATTTCGGCAGGGGGAGGAGGTCCCCCGGTAGGAAGTCTCTCTTCTCGTCGACCAGGCCTAGCTTGACTGGGGGGAACTGCCCTGTATGAAATCTAGTTGATGCATACTTGCCCTAGCAAGCCGGGTAGCCACCATCGACATAACCTCTTGGAGAGAGAGGGGGAGCGTTGGTAGGACAACTACGTTTTACTTTTAGTGATTACTTTGTGACTGGTAAGTTATTTATCCGTATAGTTCTAGTCAATAATTGTAACGGACGTAACGGTCCATATTGGCATTCAGGATTGGACACTAATCATTGTGTAATAATTACAGTCGCGCGGACTTTATTTTAGTTTCATTATTACCTTTGAGTTTGTCAGTTCTGCTATCTACGTGCGGATTAAAAGTGTCGATTGGTATCGTGGCTTCTAACGGAGTCTCTCAGCAAACCGGCGTCTAAGGTATTAGGTCCGTGAGTGACCGGGTCTTACCTAATCAACGTCATCAGATTCTCCTCTGCACGACGTTTCGACTTCACTAACTAGTTTTCGATTCCGTTCAGAAATGATTTCAAACGATTAAGTCAAAGATCTTTTTAGAAAAGATTAACCGTTACCTTTTTCCTACATATATTACCTTTCAAGTTCCCAATTTCCCGTGAAACACGCTTTACGATAAATTTGTGGACAAGGAACGGAAACGCAATATTTGACTGTCATTTTCGCCGTTCCCAGTCATTTTTGCCTAGGCTTCCCAAATCAATTTGGGTTTTCAAGTTATTACCAACCCGACACTCTGAGTCTAACTTAATAATCTGCCGTATACTTGCTGTGTCCTACAGTAGATATATACTTTATTGAGAAAAGGGCGCCAGGGGACGCGGCCCGATTGTATACTAGGCCGGACATACGTAATGGCTCTAACGACACACATTACATATGCCGGCCCATACTGACTATCCGGTTAATTATATTAATAGGTCTAACACTACCCCCTGGATTAAAGTAAATAATTAAATTAACTGTAGGCCCCAATACATCTATTCTGTGAAAATTATAAAAACATAGACTTAAAACATAATAATATTACTCACTCTTACCCCACTTAGTTCTGCGTCGATAATGCAAGTTATAAGTAATCAATACATCTACAATTAATAACTATTGCATATTACAATAATGGCCCTTATTTCAGGTTGAAAAACTGAAATAACAATTGCAGTTTGACAACCTCAAATAATAGTTAAGTCTCAAAACTGAAAAATTGCCAATCCTGTTCTAGTCCGCCCGCCTTCGCTTCATTGCCGCAATGGCATCTCGTAATTGCCTCTATTTCAGGCTGAAAAAGTGAAATGACAGTCACGGTTTGACAACCTGAAATAATAATTCGATACGATTAAAACAATAGCAGTAGGTCCTTACAGTATGACCACATCAGTACGTAAACTGAATTACATTATTGACTCCATGAGTCCAATATAATTAGTTAATCTTGCCATTCCGCCAATACAAAACTACTTCCGCCGAATCCGCTCTGTCGGCTGATGCCCTTCTTCCGCTCTTGCCACGATCAACGACCGATGGTGGCACGCGCTTCGTTCTCGCGCTCGACTTCTACTTCAACGGGGACAACGCCAAAAGATGCCGCTCAACTACCTGCGCAAAACACTGCCTGCACACTTCAAAGAGAGAAGACTCACAAAACAACAACATTAGTTGACTTTGCGTAAATTTGCGTATTTTGCGTGAGTTTGCAGACTTGAGATGTAAAATTATGGATCAAGTGTTACCATAAATTTACTAACGAGATATTCGAATTGGTCCTTAGGAACATGTTTGGTTAATACGTCTGCTATTTGTTTCTTAGTTCCTACCTTTACAAACTTAATCTCATTGTCTCTCTGTGCATGATGAATGAAGTGCAGTTCTAAGGCTAAGTGTTTAGTACGTGGTCCTGACATTCCCCTCTCTGCTGCTAAGATAGTCTGTGCATTATCTTCGTAAAGCTCTATCGGCCCTTTCTTTGTTATACCTAACTCTTCTGTGATGTGTCTGATAGCCAATCCTTCTCGTATGCACTCTGCTGCTGCGAAAATTTCCGCGTCATTAGAACTTAGTGCAATTCTAGCCTGTCGTTTCGATAACCAAGCTACCGGGTCTCCAACTCAAGCACTACATAACCTGTACGTGACTTTCCGGTTTTCTTACAGACCTTATGGTACGACGGCTGGTCAAGTTCTCGCCGGGGCTCTCCAGGCGGCTTCTCCGTCACGTGACGCTCGACTATCGCCCCCAACCGCAGGTGTTTGTCAATGTCAGCAAAGCGCGACTCATTAAACTTTCCAGAGGCGGTTGCCTCGCAATACGGAACCGGTACTGTGACCATAAATGCCCCGGTCACTTTCGTCACTTTTTTCCCGTACAACGGTTGCAGTCTGAAACGAGTGTTTGGGCGACTTCGCCATTTCGCTCTTCGGGTATAATGTCGGCCACCCATGAGTCGTTGGGTCCCTGACCATAATGTCAGCTGTCGTCTTGAGTCGGTTCTCGTAATAGCTCCACACCACGTATGCTGATTGCTCCACGTTCACTCCCATGAAAACCCCTGGCTCCCCTGTCTCTTCTCCCTTCTTGCCTTCTTTGTAGAACACACACATACATCCGAAGGGGTGCAATATTGAGTAGTGGGGGGGCGGTCGTTTGTAGAACGCCTCGTGTCTTGACACCGTAGTCCCCGCCCTGCCCTGCAAGTTCAATAGAAACACAGCGTAGTCATACGCCAGCGGTAGAAAGTAGACCGGAACCGACCTCGCAACCAGTAGTGTGGCTGCCAGACCCAAAACCACCTTGATCGCTGCTTCCGCATATGCATCTTTGTTGGGGTCATTCCTCACCGGCAGTTGCCTCTCCACACTAGTCGCCTGCAGATACTCCTTGATGCTTGTGGCGATCCATTCCTTGTCTGTTCTGAACTTTTTCATCTTGCTTCCTGTCTGCGTTGCAGACCATGCCTGTAGCTGTCGTAGTTGCTTCAAAATCCCTTCTTGCTCCCTTGTTTTGCTCCAATTGTTGCGTATCAATCCCGTCACATTATCGACGAACACATTACAGTAAGGCGTCTCACCGTACATAGGGAACTGTATCTCCCCAGTGCCATCGCCGCTCCAGTCTTCCCCAGCCTTATCGCACACGGTGAGCGACGCCCCCACATAGTTAGAGTGCTTCTTTATCTTTGTTGTTTGGCACGACCTGCAAGGATGATTTGCCCACGTCGCTTTCCCTTTCAGCTCGATGTCGTTCATTCTTGCAAACTGCCTGCCCATCGTCTCTCCAAAGTGAAAGATGTCTTGCAGACTCTGTATGTCCACGTTTGTCGTAGGTTTCATAGATGCCGTCCAGAATGCTGATTGGAACGCAGGAAAAGGTGCCTCTCCCCCATCCTTGCCCGTCTTTTCTTGCAAAGTCCTAAATCTGTATTGACAGGTCTCCGGATCAAAGTCTCCTACCAATAACTTCTCTCCGGGACGCACGTTAATTTTCTTCTTTGTAACAAAGAAACCGCCGTCTTGTAGCACAATCCCATATCCTCTCTTTTGTAGTTGCCCGGCAGAGAAGAGCACCCGATCTAGCGCTCCAGGCAGTATGTTTCTCCCATAGTCACATTTTGAGGTTCCCCTTCGCCTGTCACCCCCACGAACCCCATCTTTTCCATTGCCGTCGCTTTTGTAGGTCCGTCGATCCCCTGGAGATCAAGCCCACCATCTTCCTTGTCCCGCAGCATCGTCACATCAGGTACCAAGTGTTTTGTTGAGCCACTATCAAGATAGATTGACATCCTGTCGATTCTTTCTCCCCCATCCACTGCCATCATACCTGCAGGCTCGTCTCCTATCGGCGTGTTCGGTGGCTTCCTTTCTTCTGTGGCATCCGTCATTGCCAGCTCAGCTTCAGCGTTACTAGTAGGAGTCTCCGTCCCAATCCCTCCAACCGCAATAGTTGTTTGCAACTTGTTCCATGCCCCGACCACCCTCTCCGTCGACGCAGGCACCGCTTCCCTTTGCCCTTGGAGCTGTCGTACAACCTCTCTCGGACCCATCTGGTCCTCTCACTATCGACCAGACAAAGCAGTTGTTCCGACCACCGACTTCTTCTCTTCATCCCCGATTGCGTACGGCGGAGGAAACTGCCTCGCCCTTTCTCGAAGCAACATTCGTTCATTGTCGTTTCCTGCCTTCTCCAACGCCCCCATGAGCGCCTCCCAGCTCACGTCAATCCACTCCATTACTTCTTCGGTTGGTCGCATCCTTAGCTCCCGGTTGTACCTTGGCATCATCCCGGTCTTGCACATATCCGGTGCTTAATGAAAGAAGCGAAGCATCCTCCGGTATGCCATGTCTGCTCTCATCACCGCTATCGTCGATGCATGCCCGCCGTACCCACGTCCCGGAGCCAACGCCTCGTTGTCCAACACCACCTTCCACGTCATCTTGACTTCCTCCGTCTGAGTGAGCTTGCAGAAGACCTTGTGGGTTTTCCAGTCTTGTCCCTGACACCATCTCCCGCAGTAGTAGACCATTTTGCACTTTTTCGCCGTCATTGCACAGAACTCGCACTTTCCCGGCACTCGTTTCAAAATCGCTTCCGGAGTGTCCAGGCCCACTTCGCTCTCGAGTCCTTTCACATACATTTCCGGCACCACTCTGAAGTTGTAGTACCACTTCTAGTAACGCAGCTCACTGAGGTATGCGTTGTTGAAGCACGTCCAAAAATCCGCCACGTTGACCTTTCCGTTGCACAAGTTGCCAGGCACTTCTTTCTCCACCTCACCAATGTAGACGATCGGATTGGTCGTTGCCATGAACGCAAACGCTCTCCTCTTATCCGTGACTTTGACCAGGCCTCCCCCGTCCGCTGCCGGTGCCCAGTAAGCATCCAGTGTTCTCGGTACCTCCATGTTGTTCGATGTCACAGCAAGACACGATACGCCCGGCGCCCCTCCGTTGGCTTTCTTCTTGCCAGCTTTCTCGCCCGGCTTCCCATTGTTATGGGCCACATTTCCACTTCCGCTCTGCTTTTGGCTCGCGTTCTGTTTCTGGTTCCCTTCCGCAGGCATCTTCTTCCTGTAACGATCCTTGAGCGTCGGGCATCTTCTCCCCTGGTGATCATGTCCCGGGATCCTGCACTTAATAGTGTATGTAAAATACTTGTTCCCCTTGCCGGTGCATCCCTTGTTCGCTGTTGCTGTGCAGCCACAATTGCCGTGCCCATCGCTCTTTCTTCCTTGGTAATTGTTTCGTTCGCAATCACTCTTCTCTCGAAGAGCAGCTTGAAGTCTTCCCATGTAGAAGGTGTAGCCACTTGGGCATCGAAGAATGATTTCCATAGATGACGATGCTCACACTTCCCAAGTGCAGTTTTAATGAACTGCATTCTCAACGTTGCACTGATCGGCTCCTCGTGAGCCTCCAAGAGCTGACAATGCGACTCAAAGTCGCTCAGTTGCGCCCGCAGGTCTTCGTTACAATTAAACTTTCATCCGCATACCAAGTTGTTCCTCTGCTGCTTTTGATGAGCATCGTTCCCTTGGTATCGTTGACGGAGCCTCCTTAATAATTCTTCCGGTCGGAGTTGTTCCCGTACTAGGTGCCTTACGATTCGTTCCGACGCAGAGCCGTACTCCAAGCCCTTATACATCCACATGAATACTTGAGCCCTTCTGGCCATAATCTTTCTCCGTTGAACCGGAGTCAGATCATGCTTCTGGTCCTGCTGCTTGTTGCCCGCGTCCCCACGTCGCTGCCTCGCAGCACCCTCCTTAGCCTCCTTGGCCTCCACCCTGAGTTCTGCTTCAACCTCGACGCGCCACTGTAGTACCTCGACCAGCGGCTTGACGTACTCCCAGCACTCGATCGATGCGAGGTCCGCCCGAACTTGAGCATACCAATCGTCCCAGCTCCTTCCCGATACCATCCTTAAACGTAGGCGCCTTTCCTTGCAGAACAGCGGTCGCAGCATCTTTCAGCGCAGAAGAGGTCATAACCCTTTATATTAATACTTGACAGGAACGGTGATCGAACCGGAGCACTTAGTGACTTGCTAAATTAGGCAAATCTGAATTACTTTACTGAAACACAGATTGAGGTACAAAAATTGGCGCGCTCTAGAAACGCGTGTCCTGACCTGACTACTACAGTTGCCATAATCAGGCTTACCGAAATTATTCAAGTCCAGTTACAAGTGTCAATCCTAACACTAAAAATAAGAGTCATCAATTGTGCAGTTATACGGCCTATCGAATTACAATTACCAATTCTATTTCTACAAAAGAAGTTGGTACAAAGGCTCCCTTTCGCTATGCGAAACTTCTGTTGGGCTCTTGAGGTTGATAAACGTAGGCCTATCTGGGGACTGTGTCTCGCTAGCACCACTATCATCTACCCACACTATACTTGCTGTCAGTTTTGTGGTCAGTGCTACCGTCCATCAACATAATGGAACACTCAGTGTGTTGATTATGATTATCCTGTGGCTGTTCTTGAGTGCTTGTGTCTGTGTCCTGTGGGCTCTGAGACTCATCCCCCTCTGGCGGTGTTACGCCACCTAACACTGCCTCGAGCTCTTCTATCTCTCTCACCATATATGGGAAGGATGAGACAATACCCCGTGCGAGTGAGTTGTCGTGTTTTGTAGCAAGAGTTATGACGCAGTCATGCATAGAATAATACATTTGTCTATAAAATTCGTCATACTCTCCCTCCTGGTTCGCGATCAAACCATCTTTCACCGCTCTGTTCTTGAACCCTTGATTGAGAGCATTTACTAACCTTTGTATCTCTTCAATGGGGGTAGTCCCCCACCACTCAACACCCGTTTACCCTCC
This sequence comes from Paulinella micropora, assembly GCA_019918135.1. Classification (NCBI taxonomy): domain Eukaryota; phylum Cercozoa; class Imbricatea; order Euglyphida; family Paulinellidae; genus Paulinella; species Paulinella micropora. The sequence continues at coordinate 84,975 of WBZZ01000847.1, forward strand.
TTAACCCAAACGCTGCCACTTTCAGCGTTACTGGGCTTGTTTGGCAAGTGATCTGTGGTCTCTCCTGGCTCTCTTTCTACCGTGACCATAAAAAGCCTAAATAAAGGTGAAGGTGAAGGTGCGTGCAACACACGATACACAGATTGGTTGGACAACACAGCAGTAGATTGCATAGGCATGGTGTGAGTCAAAGGCGACAAAGACAAGAAAGGTACAGACAATCCAGTTTCCCCCGTGCCTGCTACTCCCCCTACTTCTCTCCCTACTCCCCCTACTTCTACTGCCCCTACTTCTCCCCTACTCCCCCTACTCCTACTCCCCCTACTCCCTCTATGCGTGTAGTAGTAGTAGTAGTAGTAGTAGTAGTAGTAGTAGTAGTAGTAGTAGTAGTAGTGAGTAGTAGTTACTAAGTAGTAGTAGTATTAGTATCAGTAGTAGTAGTAGTAGTAGTAGTAGTAGTAGCAGTAGTAGTAGTTGTAGTAGTAGTAGTAGTGGTAGGAGAGATAAGAGCAGTGGTTGTGATGCTGGGTTGAACAGGGGTGACACTTTCTCTCCACAATGTGACATGAGCAAACAAAGTGGCAGGTTCATAGTACATAGCATCATGAGGGGGAAGTAAACCTAAGTTCAGCTTTTTCCTATACTTGGCTAGTATCTCCTCTCTCTTCCTCTCTTGGTCAAGGTCGAGTGAGCAAAAATCATTGTCCACTAATCTAGCCGCACACTCCCCACCTTTTGCTCCCTTTCTCGCCGCCCCCAACCTCCATGAACACCGTCGCAGCACCTGTGTCAGGCACTGTTGCCTCACACTGTTTGCTACTCGTAACGTGACAACTGTCTATACGTACCGGTTTACCGTGGAGGTTGAGAGGTGGGCCACCGACTTCACGTAAGGTGACGGGGTTGTACCCTTTCACGAGGATTTTTACGTAACCCACCCTTGTACGTCTGAGGGCCCAATTCCCTTCCAAAGGTATGATTTGGTTGAGAGGGATTGGGTCGCCAGCCATATCAAGGGAGGTCATAAACTTATTCTCGTGAAGGGGTGGAATAGTGGGGCGAGTGAGTGTGGAGGCGTTTTGTATAGATGATGCATGTCCTTTCTGTTCTCCCCCACGCACACTACCCTCATCAATTCTCCCCTCCCTACTTCCTGCGCCAGGTTGCTTAGATGCGTGAGATAAAAGTGGTATGAGGGGGTTAGGTGAAGGGGGGGGGGGGTCGTCTTCCTTCTTTCCTCTGTCTGTCTCTTCTCTCTTTCTCTCCATCATCATAATGGCCATGTGATGTATCCCCAACTCACTATCTACTTCTGATTCTTCATCAGACTCAGAAGGAAGCTGGTCAGTTGGGTGCTAGTCTTCTTCTTCGCTTTCAGAGTGAGAGGGTGAGTCAGAAGAGTCAGAGGATTCAGCGTTTAGGCTTATCAGCTTCTTCTTTTTAATGAAGTCTGATGCTTTCAGCTTTCGTCTTTCTCCTCTACTACCTGCTTTCTTCTTCTTCTTCTTCTTTGCTCCTCCCTCTTCTCTCTTCTTGTGTCTGTCTGCCTTCTCACTCTGACTGTCCTCTCTCTTCTCCTTCACGTGTCCTCTCTCAGAGATCCTAGCCTTCCTCCTTATGGGGCATCTTAAGTGGCCGTGTCCGTCCTTAGGACAGTGTTTCAGTTGACACTTCACAAGACAGAAAGCTATTTTATGATTAGGTGATAGACAGTTCCAGCAAATACCATCCTCTCCCTCACCATAACTCCCTAGTGCAGTCTGTGACAACTTACCTTTTTTGCCCCTGCCACTGTGTTGATAGCGATAGGGTCACTCTTAGAGCTACCGAGCCGTAAAGTTTGCGCATCCTTAGTAGCCTCAGACACGTTGCTTTGTGCTAACTGTTCTACTACTTTTAGAAATTCGGGCAGCTTAGGTCTTTGAGTAGGCAATAGGGAACACCAAGTGTTACGATAGTAGGCCTGAAAAGGAGGTAGGTGCTTTAGCTTCGTCATGATCATGCCTGTCTTCATCATCTCTGGTATAATCATTCCCATAGTCTTCTCTTGCGTCTTGACAGTAGTAAGATAGTCAGCTAGCCAACTATTAACCTCACTAACCTTCTTGGGGTAGGAATGATATAGTTTCTCCTGATCCTCTTCAAACCTTATGAGGTCAAGGCCCCCATAATGTTTTTTGAGGGCAAGAAAACATGCTACTCCATCAGTGTCTCCCTGCCTGATGATAATCATCACCTACCTATCATGAGCACATGCCTGAAGTAAGAAAGCATAGAGTAGCCTATTCAGTCTAGCTTCCTTCTCTTTCTGTTGTTGCTCATAAAACTTAGCACTGAATTGTAGTGCAAATAACGGTGAGGGCCTACTCTTCCCCGTTAACACTGGTACCTGGTTTTTAGGTCTGTAGGTATGATGGTGGGGGCAGAGGCAGTTTGAGCACCTATTGCTTCTTGACTCTCTTCTTTCTTTCCCTTATTCTTTCCCTTACCTTTACCTTCTACTTTCACTACTTCTCCTCTTCCTCCTCTCCGTCTTCCTCTTCTTTCTTGGGTGACATAAAAGGTGCGTTAGTAGGAGATTCAGGGCGATTGGGTGGTAGTATGGGTTTTGCTATTATTAGTAAGGGGTGAGACTCAAAGCCTGGAATCATAGATAATATTTCTGGGTGCGTGACACCTATAACTGACGTAAAAGTGTATTGAAATAGCTCCCATTCCTTTCCATGGTCAAAATTTGGAGGGTCTAGCCTCATCTTAACTAAATCAGAACCTTGATACGCCATATTGACGTGACAAGGGTGGAAGGTAGGAGGGGAACTCAACTACCAAGATAGCTTTCTCTATGGGTAGAGAAGTGAGATTGCGTTAGGAAATTATTAGTTATTAACGTTATGCTAGTAGTTAGATGGCAGCCTTCCGCACGATCCACCTAGTGTGTCTGGTGGTAGCCTTCCGCGCACACACCAGACTGGTGGTAGCCTTCCGCACACACACCAATTCAAATATTTGGTGACAGCCTTCCACACGTTCACCGGTTAGTTCTTTCGGTGGCAGCCTTCCGCACGCCCCGATAAGACGCTATAAGTGAATAAAGTCTACCTGACCTAACGTTCACGCTACAAGGCTCTATAACCTGTGAGATTAACTTAACAATCTGCCGTATACTAGCTATGGGCTACAGTAGAAACTTTCTTGAAAAAGGGCGCCAAGGAAACGGCCCGAATACATACTAGGCAGGACATAAGTAATGGCTCTAACGACACACATTACATATGCAGGACCATACTGACTAACCGATTAATTATATTAATAGGTCTAACAGACACTATAAGACTGAGCACCTTGACGACCGGCCAAAACCTTTACCGTTGATAATGCACTCTTTTTGACAGGTTCATTAGATTCTCCTCTGCACGACGTTTCGACTTCACTAACTAGTTTTCGATTCCGTTCGGAAATGATTTCAAACGATCAAGTCAAAGTTCTTTTTAGACTCCAAAAGATCATGTGAGTTTGGATACAACCCCAACTTGAGGGATAAATTCACAACGAACTCTTATTAAAAGTCTCTATGGCTGCATAAAGTCCTGACTCTTGAGAGCCGCAGGTGAAATACCAGTAAATAGCTGAGAGGTCACTTCGTTTATTTACGTAGATTTCTACTTGTTTGCAGACTTGGGTTGCAAAGTACGAACACGATGGACGTAGATTGTGAGTTGGTGAGGTGTGACACTTGAAGATGAAGGTGTAGTACTTGCCACGGAAGGAGGGCTTCAAGTCCAACTAATATGTTCAAGTATCAAAATTTTCAGTTGGGAAAGATTTCTCAGCAGTTTCTCTGGAAGTCTGTTTCCTTGTCCACAAATTTACCGCACATGCGTGTTCACGGAAAATCAGGGAAAAGGTAATAGATTGGGAAAAAATGCAATAGTTAATCTTTTGTAAAAAACTTTGAATTAATCGTTTGAAGTCATTCCTGAACGAAATCGAAAACTAGTTAGTGAAGTCGAAACATCGTGCAAAGGAGAATCTAATGGGCCGGTCAAAAACAGTAAAATATCAACGGTAGTGGTTTTGGCATGTCGTTAAAGTGGTCAGTCTGATAGCTCCCCCCCCCCCGACATAACGGTTGAGTAGAGTTGCGTACAGAATGAGTGACTAACGATGCGTCAGTGACTTGTCTCAGAAAAAGGAAAAGGAGAAAAGAGAAAGATGAGTCTCTTACACCTCAGAGGAAGATGAAAAAGAAGTGTGTCGATGTGTAGCGCATTGTAGACAGAGATCAGCCGGGACCGGATATCGGGATACGCAAGCGAGACTGAGAACACATAGTGCGTGGCGCTGGCATTGTGCAGCAGCGCCTCGCCGACGCGCGCCCGGGCCGCCAGGGCCACCGCGGGCCCCGTCGTCAACCTCGTGGCCGAAACGTGCCGGTTGTAGCGCGCGGGCGTGGCCAGCCCCGTGGCCGGACAACTGTCGCTGAGCCGGAGGCCGCGCGTACGTCGCGTATTCAGCCAACCCAGCGCGGCCAGCGCCCGGCCGCGCAGCTCTTCGCTCTGGTCGCGGCGGGCACGTGCCAGCACCGCCACTGCGTACACGTGCACGCTGGCCAGGCTGTCTCGTCGGGCTGTGCGGGTCGTTTACGATGTTGCCGAAAGCGCCCGGCGGGCGTTGGTAGCGGGACAGCGTGACGAGGTCCTGGTTCAGCCACTCGATAGCCCGGCTGTCGTTGGTGCGCACCACGTAGCGAGCCAGCGCCATCAGCGCCCAGGCGTTGGCCCTGCCCCATTTGACGCCGTTGGTGGCGCCCGTGGTGGCGCACCGTCCGTGCCACCACAGCTGATCGGTCGGGTCGACGAACGCCTGCCTGGCCTGGGCCAGCATGGTCCACACTTCGTCGGGATAGTCGGCCAGCAGCGGCGCGCCTGCCATATACACGTCATCCAACCACAGCCACCGCCGACACCTGTGCCCCCGGCTGTGTCCAAAGTTCCGTGCCAAGAGGCCTGCCCAGTCCGCGTGCTGTTGCCAGTGCCGCACGCCGTGGATGGTCGAGCAGTACACGCCCTGTGCGCCCGGGACGTCGCGGAACAGGCTCCCGAACAGGTCTATCCTGTCCCCGGCGGTCCACAAGAAAGCCACGGGGAAGTGGTGCTTTAGCCACCAACCCGGCTGCCCGGGCGCCAGGGCCTGGGAGCTTAGCAGACCAGCGATGGCGGGGGCCGCGTCCCACGGCGGGTTCCGTAACGCTTCCAGTGCTACAGCCGACTCGTAGTTCCAGCCGTAGTAACCCGTCCAGCCCGGCACCAGCATCCGCGCTGGCAAACGCTCTCGTAACAAATCACCCAACAAGGCCACCGTGCCGCTGTCACGGAATTGTGACACTGCCAGCCAAGCGCAAAGCATGGTCTCCTGGCTGCTCTAGCAGTGCGTTTCGTTCTGCTCTGGCGTGGAAAGAGGAGGAGGCAGCCCCTCCCCTCCGGTGAGCCGCGTGTTTGGTCTTAGGACAGGGAGTGCCACGCCAGCTTCCCCGCCCACGCCCTCTCTCCCCTCCCCTGGGCCCACCGGCATTGGGCGGGGCAAGGGGGGGCGGGGGGGGGGCGGAGGGGGGGGGGGGGGGGCTACAAAGCAGATAGCAGGCCAGGCAGCAAAAACCACGAGCCAACGCGGGGAGGGGGGAGAGGGGGGGGCTGCGCTTCCTCGGCGTGGCCCCCGCCGCGCCCCTTCTTCTCAAACCCTCCGCCCGCGGACGCGCGCGCGAGCACCCCCCGGGAAGAAGCGGCCCAGGCCATGGACTTGTTGCACGAGGACTCTCGGCCGGGCTTCCAGTACCGCAGGCACGTCGTCACCAGGCTGTTGCTGGCCAACTACGATAACGGTACGCGCCGCAACGACAGCGGCTACTGGGCCGACCTGCTCGTCCTAGCCTGCCACAACCGGACGCTACCAGCCCCTCAGTTAGAGACATTGGCGCAAGAGCTTCGCCGCAGCCAGGTGGTGGATTTCGTCCTGGCCAGCATCGTCTGCATCCTGCACTGCCAGCCCGCGCTCAATGCCAGCGTGCTGACGGAGGCCTTGTTGTCTGTGCCAGGCTTGTGGATTACAGCCGGGGACACGCGCTCGGTGTTTTGGAGCGAAAATCACCTATTGCTGTGGGCCTCGGCGGCCCCGGTGCTGTGCCGGCTGGGCTGGGCGCCGCCTCGCTGTCCTGTCGGCTGGAAAGCACGTACGTGGGCCTACCTGCGCGAGAAGCAAGCGGTCGGTTTCTATGAATTTGCTTCCGGGGTTTACTCGCCCTGGACGTTGGTCGGGCTCATGAACTTGTACGACCTGGCGGACGAGCCCGAGCTTCGCGGGCTGGCCGCGCAGTGCGCCCAGGCGCTGGTGCGGCAGCTGCGCCAGTACAGCAGCGAGGCGGGCCTGTGGGCCGTGCAGCAGATGCGGTACCAGGGACGGCACGACGCGCTGACGTGGAACCTCGTGCTGCTCAGCGGCCGCGGCGCGACCTGTTTGGCTACTTTGCTGGGGTGTGGGACGGCAGCGCGCGCGACTTCAGCTTATACAAGAGCACGGCGTTCGTGCTGCTGGTCACGGAGCTAGATCTGTTCGGCGGCGTGGCGGGCGGCCCGCGCCTGCCAGCAGTGGACGAACAGTTTACGATTGGTCGGCCGGCGGCCGAGCAGCGACAAGCGTTGGTTAGCTTTGCCGTGGACGCGGGGGGGCTAGACGAGTGGACCTGACGGCGCTGGGCTGGAGCATGGGCGCGTACGTGGGGCCCGGGGACCAGCGAGCACACTTTCCGGCTGCTGCAGCACTGGCAGCTGTGGGACAACCACCAGTTTGTGTGGGCCAAGCCCTGGCGGACTTGGTCGGCGCACGTGGTCACCAATGATGCGGGCTGGCTGCTGCGGGAAGTGACGGGGTCTTCGCTGCTGCACGCGCTGGCGGTGCTGTGGCGCCGCGGCAACGCGTCCCTAGGTTCCTTCCAGCACTACCACCCCGGGTTCCGCGGCTGGCAGCAGCGGCCGCTGTCGGCGGGGCTCGGCCGCACCGAGGTCTGGCTCGCGAGCGGTAGGCTGCGGGGGCACGGCTCCGAGCGCGTGCTGGTGACGCACCACGTGTCCGGCTCAGACCACCTGCCCTTGGTCCAGCAGAGCCGGCACGTGGCACTCGTGGCCTTCAGGCGCAGCGCCGACGTGGCCCTGGCCCGGGGTCTCAGCCGCACCGGGGTGCGGCTCGTGGTCGAAACCGCCCCGGCCGGGGAGCTGGTGCGCAGCAGCGCGGACGACGCCACCGGCCGGTGCTGGTTCCTGTTCCACGAGCCCGAGACAGCCGCGTACGCCGCGGTCATGACGCCGTGCGGCCGCGAGATCCGCCGGCTCGGGCCGCAGCCGCCGGCAGGTCTGGGCTGTGGCCGTAGGGCACCCGGCCTTGCACGGCAGCTTCGAGAATTTCTCCCGGACCATAGCCCGCAGCCGCGTGGAATGGCACCGGTCCGGACGGACCCTGGTGGCTCGGCCGGGTGGATGAACAGTCGCTAGAACTGCGCTGGCAGGCCCAGGACGGGCCGATCCTAAAGATGACCATCACCCTTAGTTTCTATCTAGCTTTCCTGCTCGTGGTCTGCGCGCTCATGTGCGGTGCTGCTGCGTCCTGTACGAGATTCGGTCCTCTAGCTTTTCCGCGCTGAGCACTCGGAAGCACCGCTACCGCCCGCTCGGGCCCCGCCGGCGCACCGGCTGTGTATGTTGTGACCAAGGCCGCCGGTGCTGCCGCCGCTGTCTGCGGCACCCTACGGCGCGGCGCCTGCGGGCCTGCATAGTGGGCGTGAAGATCGCTTGGGTCCTCATACTCTTATTGCCAGTACCGCTGGTTGGCTTTTGGCTGCTGTCCCTGAACCACACGGGCGTGAGCGACCCCGGGGCGGCGTGAAAAGCTGCGCCCAGTGCCGAACCGCCCGGTTTTGTGCTTAGGGGTTTAGGCAGGGTCCGGTGCTAAGCAGCTAGCCGGGCGGGAGTTGGTGCGCACCCCAGGGGGTACGACGGAGCGCGGAGGGGAAGGTGGGGAGGCCAAGAGTTTCTTTTAATTAGTAACACTTACACCATTTTGTGTCAGTTCGTCCACTCGCCCAAAGAACCGGCGGAGGCGCCGGTTGAGCCTTTCCTCTGCCGCCCGCCAATACTGGTCCTTGGCTCGCTGGATCGTGAGCGCGCGCAGGTAATATGCCTGTTCAACCGGTAGAGGTTCCAGCGCTGGTTCGCGAAGACCAGCCGCGATGTCCCAGCAGCTTCGCCACGGGTCCTGCGGACGAATGCGTGGCACCGCCATGAAGCGCGGCAGAGACAAGTGCTGATGTAGGCGCTCCTGCTGGTCAGGATCTAGCTGGCCCCATTGGCCCGGCCCGAGCGCTTCGTAACGGACTCGGAACTAAACATTCGCCCAACTAGGGGCTATCAGCTTTTCCGAATTTTTTTCAAGACTTTTAGGAACTTTCAGAAAACTTGTGCAAATGAATGGGAATTCAGTATTTAGTTACAAAACATAATAAAATGATATTAAAACATGTTTTTATTAATAGTCAACCACTTGGACTTCACCTCCGGATGTGGACAGAAACCGGTCTGACACTATAATTTTTCTACTTTTTTTTCATGCCGGCGACGACGAGACCATGCTGGAAACAAGCGACAACCATGCACACCTTGCTTTCATTGTTTTGTTTTATTTGTTTTTAGTATTTTCCTACATTATGAGCTGCTTTTACCTTTAAAAATTTCCTGCCGCCCGCTGTGAGAGGGGGATTCACGTTGGGGGGGGGGGGGTTTGTGTGATGTGAAGGTTACATCCACCATGCACAACCTGCTGCGTTAATTTGTTTTGTTTGATTCCTAAGTATTTCTATTAATAATATTCAGAAATATTTATTTTACATAGTGTAATTAGCTACAGATGGGGTGGAAAGGCTAGGGTGACACACACAGGGGGGGGAGGGGGGGAAGGATAAGATGTCAGTGTGGCTACCACAAATAAAACTATCAATAAATCTATTTAAATACATGCAAACGTAATTATAAACGCAAAATATAGAACTACTAGTAAGCAATACTAGGGCGGAAAGAGGGGGGGGGGGTACATTCGTATACATACTATTACTACGTATACGTGATGTCTGGACGAGACATTGCTGCCGTTGCTTCAATGACGAGGCGAAATCAATGGGTCATCCTCATAAAAACTAACATCACTAGCAACCGGCCAATTGCATAACTCACAAACGTCGCCACCTTCTTCGTTTTTGTAAGAACAACATGGGCAAGTCCACGGATTCGGGCCTGGCTGATTCGCTCCTTGCATCTCACTGCCCCTGCGTTGAGATTGCCGAGCTTGCTTAGAATCCGCTGAATTTCGCGCACGCTTGCGTCCACGTCCACCCGCAGCCCGACGTGCGCGGCGGCGTCCGCGCTGACGGCATGCTTGGCGTCTTCGCATGATGGGACTTCCGTCTGAGCCATCATGTTCATCTACAGTAAATATATAATTTATATAATGCATTTTGATGAAACATATTTGATAATACCATTTTCTGTTTCCTCTGAATCAGAAGATGGATGCTCAGACGATGAGTCGGACGATGAATGATCAGATGATGAGCTGGATGAATCCTCAGAGGACGGGTTCTCAGACGAAGCTGGTTCTGCAACACCCACGACTTCCTCCTCTAATCCACATTCACAGACTTGGAAATGATTCCATGCTTGATCAATGAGTTGCGCCTTCTTTAACTGTTTGCGGTTGGAGTCTTGCGATGAAACACCATGCATTCGAAGCCAGGACTTTAACTCGCTGACTACTATCTGGCTCGATGCAAATTGATCCTTATGATGTGACGATGTTAGCAAAGTGAAAACTTTTTGCCAAGGCTCAGATGCATTTGCAAAGGCCAAGTCCTGCTCCTTCTTTTCTTCGCTAGTAAGCTGCCTTGCTCCACGCCATCGTGGGTGAGCAGGAGGACGTCTATCGTTGACAAAATACGTGCGAGGCAAAGAAAGGAGCTCATCAGGTGTTAAATGAGTAAGGGCGTCTATTTTTTCCTTACGTTCAGGAGCCAGTTCACTGGCAGCTCATCGATGAGTCGAAATTCTACTTTCCATTCCTTTCCTTTTGCATCAAGACAGGACATGTGAGCAGGGCGGCCGGGCAGGTCACCTTCGAAATATTCGCCATCAACTTCCACCCTCGTCAAGTTTCCTTTGGCTAACATATCTTCCACATGCGCTCGCTCGTCCTGCCCTAGGTACTTCGTAGCTAAAGAGCGAATATCTTTCTTTAAGCGAGGGTTGACGAAATACCCGACAGGAAGCTTCCGAGGCATGTCAGTCGCTGTCATACATAGCACAATAAAGATGATTCGTGATCGGGTGGGTTTGGGAAAGGGGGGAAGGGGGATTTCTGATGAAGTAGTGTTACCGGGGCGTCCGACAAACAAGTGAATTGGTTCTCCGTTTGATCATCACGGACACCATGAAAATTCTGTGCATCTCCCCAAGTAGCGATTTCTACAGTTGGCAAAGCGTCAGGGTCCTTCTTGGTGATTCGGTAGGCTAAAGGCTTGTTGTAATGCTTGAAGCTTTTGTTCATACATGACTGAAGTGCGTCATCCAATCGTAATTACATCCCAGAACGACCAGCACGTGTCTCGTCTTGTGCTGCTTCTTGAATGCAATAATGAGCTTCAATAAAGCTTGCGCTATGTTGGTTGTTAGGAAGGTACTCTTCCATCCAATGTCCATGACTCGGAATTCCTGATCATCACCGTCATGCCCATGCCCAGGATGCTTACGATGTGACTTTACTTGGAAACGGATCCCCCTGTCCACGACATTAAGACCAAGAAAGCCCAGCATCGCCCACGCGGTGTTATCCCCAGCGCCGTCCCACTCAAGATATAATTTTCAAGCTGGCATAGTGCGAGGATTCCAAAGCTCCCAATGTAAAAGTGCAGCAAGCATGGTAATATTGCTGTTCGCACCGTGTTCTACAGCACCTTCGAGGTAGGTGAGAATGAAGTGTGTATCGGTCGTGTAGCAGGTATTAATACCCACGCAAAGTCTAAAGACCATTTTTCCTTTGAAGTCTTTGGCGGCACGACTGCATGATGGGATTTTCACAGGCGGCTTCCTGTCTGCGGATATGACAGTCGCAGCAAAGTCTGCTGGCGCTCCCTTCTTGCGCTGCATGCTTGCAACGCGGCACGCCCTGTGAATCTTATGATGATAATTGTTACGGCTGCGCCATCGCTGAGCTTCCGCTTCACTCTTGAAACCTTGAGCATGCTGAGCAGTAAGCTCCGTGCAGATCTCAAATTTTGAAAAGTCTCCATCTGGAACATAAACATGTAAATTGATTAATAGTATTAGAAATAGTACTAAGGTCTGAGATATTAATGCATACATACTATAATAGTTATTAGTACCTCTGACAAACTTGACGTTAGAAAAATCCGCGCGCCAAACTTTGTTGATAGTGTCGTCTGTCGGAGGCATCTGGATCAACTCGTTGAGAGCAACTGAACCGGAGACACATATCCTTCCAATTGTCCTTGACATACTGCTGAACTCCAGCGTCCTGAGCCATTTGTTGCATCCTCCATATACCATCGCTGCAGATCTCCGGATAACTCGTTGTGAACTTTTCACAAAGCAAAACTGCTACCAAATCTTCCGTCTCAGGAGTCGCTGATGATTTGTTGGCAAACACCTTCATATTGTTTGCCAGAAGCTTGTGTGCTCGTGACAAAACTGCGTTACTGATGCCGTTGATGCGCTGCCAAGCTGCTCTGCAGACCGGCTCCGTCTGGTACATATATTGAAACGATCCATTTTCGTTTGAAAAGTTTCAAGCTGGGAAGCTGTCCAAGTGTAAAGCTCACCCAAGGAGGATGAAGCATTCTTCGCTCGCGCATGTAGAACATCACGTGTGTCAATGAACGCGTAGCACTTCCACTTTTGACAGCACACAGACTTTACTTCCCTATTCAGGTCAGCGAAGGTCATCCCCAACAGTTTCTGAAGCGCGTACGGTCTCTGCAACCTTACGACCCCTTTGGTGCGGCCTTGCATTCTGTATGGACGTGTAGGATTCTTGCGTGTTCGGCTTACAGGAACTGGTGACAATCTCATGATGTTATACAGCAGCTCATGAGATTCCATCAACTCGTCTATGTTGTATGTAATATTTGATCCTTCCGCATTATCCACGTCGACCAGAGGAGGAAGCCATCTAGGATCGATAGATTCAGGACCGCAATTCGAATCAGTATCTGACACATCGTCGTCGATGTTCTAAACAAGCAAGATTGACATTATAGCAACTTCCGCGATGCAAGCAAGCAAAACAAAAATATAGTGTTACCAAAGAGCCTGTGGGACCATATAGTCTCGAGCTGTCGCAGCCACTACTATCTCCTCTTTTGAGAGGAATACTGTGTGGCTCCTCCCTCTGATCGACGTTAGCATCGACATCAGTG